>JACTOM010000059.1:149651-203408 GCA_015832385.1 Elymnias hypermnestra
TGTACATACAGTCAATGTTTTTATGTACATACAACAAGTTTTCTAATATATATACGCAGTGAACTGTCATTATGTTAACTGCCTTGAATTTGTTTCTTAGCGACTCTCTTGGACCCATTTTTCTGCAGCACAAATATTGCATCTATATCAGCAGCATTACCCCAAAGTCCACAAAAGAAAGTGGAGTGGGAAATACAATTTGGCGAAGATAAAAAGTCTCTCTTTTTATTATGTTTTACTTCAGGTGTGTGGCGTAAACTTAACCACGTAAAATTCCAAAAGAATTTACAATCATTATCAGTACTTGTTACATATTTATTTAAAAGTACAAAACATATTTTTTAACATACTTTATTATTTTTATTAAAAAATATATAATTTCAGTATTTTATAAATATATGATAAATGATAAAATGAATGAATTTGTTCAAGCTATATGTTTTATGCTCATATTTATCAAACTTATTAAATAAAAAATTAATTTATAACTGAATGAAATAACTTTTTAAATAAATAAACAGTATATGCATAAATGACACAAGTCAAATATTAAATTACGAAAAATATAAAGCAATTAGTTTACTGGAAACATATTAGTTAGAAGTTAAACTTAATCATGTTGTATATTATAGGGTGTATGTAATAAATATTTGTCTTGTCCAAGTTTGAGATGATGAGACATCTCCAAGTTTCCCTAACCACGTAACATATTAAACGTGTAATTATCCCCGAGTGAATGACAACGTACTAATGAGTAGTCACGATGTGATGGATTAGCTAAACGTTTAAAGCTGAAACCGATAGTTTAGCAAATATAAGGCCATCCATTCCACACGAAACGGAGAAATCTATTAACTGAAAGTACATCTTAATTGCAAAAGAGATATAAGATAAATTATACTCATACAAATCCAAACGCATAGTAAACATAAAAATAGTTTGAATTTGGTTTTCCAATAGAAGGTTTAATTTTGATATTTGAAAAAAGCAGTATACTTTGAGAGAAATCAATGGATATTTATATTATTATAAAGGGAAAGGTATGCAGTTAATGATCAACAATATTATATTTGGTACCATTAGTAAAAAACCCCAACTCAGACCCCAAACCACAACTTTTATTCTCTACACTATTTATTCACTAAACTGATAATTACTTCAGTATTTGAATATATATAATTGAGCATTATTTCTCTTTAAAACAACTAAACCGCGAAGCAGTTGGAAATGACTATTCTCACAATTGTTTCGCTCGTTAAAGTTACCTCGTATTGCATAACATTTCTTAATAAGTAAAAGTAAAGTAAGTAGCATCCCTTTAACGTCTCACTGCTGGGCACAGGTCTCCTCACTCATATTAGAGCACTTTAAGAACATAGACCCACCACGCCGCTCCACTGCGGATTGGCAGGCTTAGTACACAAGTGTACTCTCTATTCCGACACAACCGAAAAGAGATCAGACGCAGGACCGACGGCTTAACGTGCTCTCCGAGGCGCGGGATAGGATCACACCGCCAACTTCTTAACTCCGGGGAAATATTGAGAAAATCTTAATAGAAAACTTAATATTGATTTTTGAATTGGCCCGACCCGGGACTCGAACCCAGGATCTCATGTCTGTAGTCGAACATGCTAACCACTAGACCAATGAGGCAGTCACATTTCTTAATATTGCACAATAATTTATAGGGGATCTCTCTCTCCGGTTGTGTCCAATTACCGTCACATCGGAGTATGAGAGTGAAGGAATAGAGAGTGCAATTGTGTACTATGCCTGCCAATCCGCAGTGGAGCAGCGTGGTGGGTCTATTCTCTAAAAACCCTCTCTCATATGAGTGAGGAGGCCTGTGGCCAGCAGTGGGACGTTAATGGGCTGTTACTTACTTACTTACTTAATTTTATAGGGGAACGGGAGTTCATACCTTATAATATTTATTATTATATTAAGGTATACATCTATACGCTGCTGAGACGAGAACACTGCGAGATGTGGAAAGGCAGAAAATAGATGCTCTAGAAATATGGTTCTGGAATAGAATGCTTGGAGTTTCGTGGATCGAGTTTCGAACAAACGTCTCGATACTTCAAGAACTCGGCATCAAGCAGTGTCTATTCTTTCTAGTACAATATCGCATTCTTACTTTCTTCGGACACGTTTCTCGAAGTGACAACCAGTCTGTTGAACGCCTCGACGTTCAAGGAAAAGTGGAAGGCATCAGACCGCTTGGGAGGTCACCCACTCGGTGGACCGACCAAATCAAATCTGGACTGGGTGGTTCATTGAAAGAATGCAGCAGGATGACCTCGAACAAGGAAAATTGGCGAGTGGTCGTCATGCACATAACATCTACCCTCTCTGTTACTTCCTGACGATCACGACCGCTCTGTCAAGAGCGAAACGATTAAGAAGAATTAAGTTATAGCAGCGAGAAACGTGGTACACTTATGATGTTGTTCTTTCATAATTATTTAATAAAATAAAATAATAAATAATATTTATATAGTTTGTAATATTTTTATCAAAACCGAATAAATATCTAAGTTGTGCTTCTTTACAAATATAACTTTCGGTTGTAAAGTTTTCAATTAACTTGGGTTTTATACAATAAATGTATATCTTTAAAAAACAAGAATGCAATCTTCTGTATTGCACTCGGTTTTAAAACGCTGATTTTAAATTCAAGTGCTCTCTATACAAACTTTTACATTGAATAGTTAGTGTACATAAAATTGGAAACATGGCACATTATAGTTTTTATTTGTGAATGAAATTTATGTATATAAATTAATTAAATTAGGAGTGCACCTTTTTATAAATAGCAGCTTTCCATTAAATACATATGAATATACTATATATGCAACTGCCTCATTGGTCTAGTGGTTAGCGTGTTCGACTACAGACATGAGGTCCTGGGTTCGAGTCCCGGGTCGGGCCAATTCAAAAATCAATATTGAGTTTTCTATTAAGATTTTCTCAATATTTGCCTGAAGTTGGGAAGTTGGCGGTGTAATCCACCCCCGTGCCTCGGAGAGCACGTTAAGCCGTCGGTCCTGCGCCCGATCTCTCTCCGGTTGTGTCGGATTACCGTCACATCGGACTATGAGAGTGAAGGAATAGAGAGTGCACTTGTGTACTATGCCTGCCAATCCGCAGTGGAGCAGCGTGGTGGGTCTATGCTCTAAAAACCCTCTCTCATATGAGTGAGGAGGCCTGTGCCCAGCAGTGGGACGTTAATGGGCTGCTACTTACTTTACTTACTTTTATACTATATATAATATGTTTAAATTAACATTTTTTATACGTTACGTAACGCATTATTCGTTATGCAAGCTACGTAACTATGTAAGTACAAGTGTCTTTTGGGTTTACACTTCACTCAATAACACTTAAAAGAAATTACGATAAAATCTTTATATTATATATGTCGGAGAATAAAGAAGAGAATGAAGCATAAAGCAAAGAGGCGTAAGGTTCTCCGCCGATTGGTGGGTAATGTTGGTGCAATCAAACGCTTTATTAATTAACTCAGATTATAATGTTCAATCACTTAATGTTCTCGATATTTACACAAACTGATTAATAATAATAGCTAGGATCGCGACAGTTTTAATAGTCGACCGCTCTGGCGGACCGTCACCCGAGAACTGGGGAGATTGCCACTTATTGACTCTGCCCCACGCCGTTAGACAGATGGCACCAGCGTTCCACAGACTATTGCACTCCGACATATATCTATCTTATATTATGGGGCGAAATTAAATTTAGCCGCGTTTTTCTGGAAACAGATATATAAAGTCCAAACGAAATAAATAATAAAAAGAAAGCCTACGCCAATACGCTCAACTAGAAATTTATGATCAGGACCTTCTAGGTGCTATTCTAGTTTATTTCATAGCGGAAACTACACGACTTTGGAATGGACTTTCTCTTCAAATTCGACGCGCAACCATATTAATTAAAAAAAAAAAAACTAGTAAAATCCCATTACTCTTAAGGTTGTCTGGAAGAGATCGCTATATAAGACCGCCTTTTCTCATGCCAGTTCTTAGTATAAGTTTTATTCTACTTGGTATGTGTTAGTGATGTACAATAAAAGTTTATAATCTCACGAATATCGTCCCTTTCAGGCTAATAAAATTTAAGAAAAAAAGATCATTTGTTTTCTTTAATAATACATAATTCTTATCTACAGTTGTAAGTACAAGAATCGACATGACAGATTTTGTTAAATTTTTTTGTGTGTCTCCAGGTGGATTCCAGAATGGTTTAAATTGGTTATTCGATGCTTTACCCCTATCTCCACGGGAACATAAATTCACGGGTGACATTGCCAGGAACAACTAGTATTTATATATGTCGGAGTGCAATAGTCTGTGGAACAAGTCTGGCGCCGTCTGTCTATCGGCGTGGGGCTGAGTCAAAAAGTGGCAGTCCGGCGCGTCTCTCGGTAGTTATCGGGTGACGGCCTTCCGGTGCAGTCGACTTTTGAAACTGTCGCGTTCGCAACTATTATTATTAATGAGTTTGTATAAATTAATATCGGGAACATTAAGTGATGGAACATTATCGTCGTCTGGACATAGGTCTCACAAAATGATGCCCACAAGGCCCGATCTTGTGCTGCCTGACGCCAGCGACTACTGGCGATCCTCCTTATATTGTCGCTCCACCTTGTGGGGGGGTCTTCCTACACTGCATTGTAATCTGAGTTAATTAATAAAGCGTTTGATTGCACCAACATTACCCAAGAAACGCCCACAGTATGGATTGAACTATGGATGCCACTATTGACGATGTTGACCGAGAACCCTACGCCCCTATGCTTTGTGTTGCTCCTCCTCTCTTATTCTCCGACATATATAACATATATTTAATATAAAATTATATTATAGAATACACGACAAAGAAGTTTTACATCTTCCAAGTATACAATGAAATTTGTTTTTTTTTTTCGAAATATTAATAAAAGCCGTAGTCTAAAGTTTACGAAGTGAACGAAAAACCTCGTCGTCATTCCTTTCACCTGGTCTTTATTGAAGCAGCCACAANATGAAATTTGTTTTTTTTTTCGAAATATTAATAAAAGCCGTAGTCTAAAGTTTACGAAGTGAACGAAAAACCTCGTCGTCATTCCTTTCACCTGGTCTTTATTGAAGCAGCCACAAAGGATTGAAGTCACCAACAAATAAACTCAACCAGTCTAACCTTTTTATATTTCTCATTAATATACATTTCAATCTAATTTCACGTAATAACGTAAATGTTGAAAACAAAAAAAAAATTATTATAAAAATGCTTTAATTTGTAGTCAGACATGATATATATTTTTAGAAAAATGTGACTTGGATGTGGAAATACCGATAAGTTGCTATTGTCGGTGGATAGCTTAACGGGATCGAGAAATGCACGGATAATACCCCTGAGAACAGCTAGTTATACATACAAAACATCACGCCTCATTCCCATAGGGGTATGTAGAGACCACGTCCTTCCATTTGCCACGACCCTTGTATATCTCCTTCGCTTCTTTCATTCTCATTAAATCTTTCATACAAATTCGTCGTTTTAGAGTACTCTTGACCTGGCTCTTGTTTAAAATGTCCTGGATTTGGTCCAGGATTATTCGCCTTTGTCTTCTCCTTCCAACTTTCCCATTCATTCTTGACTCATAAATTCTTTTTGTCAGTTTCATTTCATTCATTCTCTCTGCGTGCCTAAACCATCCAGACATACCTTAGTCACTACATCTCCTTTTATACCACCAAGTTCTCTTATCACATTATCTATAAAGATAACTGTATATATATTCAATAAAAGTGGGGAACATCTACGTACTTCCTTTAACTATATGCCTATTTTCTCAACGAAGAGCACTAAGTTGTACGAAAGGTTTACTCAACAAAGCGCACGGTACTCGCGGAAGGATCACAAGTGGTGCCGACATATTTATTCAAGTAATGGCAGTTTTATGGTTTAACTTTGAAATTGCTTTCAAACTGCACACAGTCACACCAATCTTAAAATGTCACGTTAAAAAACTTATATAAAACAGCCTTAATAACAGCCTGGACAAATGGTATTCAACTTTGGGCATGACAACAGACAAAAAATCCTTTGGCTAGGGATATCCTAAGAATAAAAAAAGTACAAAGTGCACACGTCAGAAGTGAAATTTCTTTTAAGTCTTGACTTAGAAGGAGGGAAGAAGGAGGATATGTTAGGAAATTCAACGAATTTAATTGTCATTAAAACATTAGAAGTGTCGAAAATTAATACAAATAATTTATTGAAATCTCAAATGACGAATTGTTAATAAAAATGCCACGTGTTTTTGTCAATATTAGAAATTGTTAATTAAATTTTGTTTTTGAAAAATAGTATATTAAATGATTAAAAACGAGTGGCAAATTGAAACGATGTTTTTTGTAAATATTAAAACTACCTAACATTCAAACGAATTAGCATAAAAAACGCTGCACTTCTTCGTGACGATAATCATGCGTTTCATCATTTTACCCTTATGCGCCTAAAGAAGCGTAACTTCAAAATTCTCTACATATGTCTTTATTTTTTTTAATTTTCACGAAAAATAAACTATCTATTATATATTATGTTCGCGCACGATGTTATAGTTGCTCTGTGGGCATGGCGCGATATAGTCTGTCGAGAGCTCTTATCTGTGGGTAAGAATCCTTTGGGATTTTGGAAAAGGGTTAAAACTCGGAAGCGCTTTGAGGACGGCCGCGGTCTAGGGCCGTCGCGAGATTTTGAGTTTTGTGCGGAAGGAAGTGCAGGATCCCACGCGTCTTTTGGTTCGAGGGAATAGATAAAATCCTCGACGCGTTGGACGCAACAGACTTCCCTCCATTGGAGCCAGGGAACAGAAGAGTAAACCAGCGTCGCCGATCACGGACATCCGCGACGCTTTGGCAGGTTACATACCCTATACATCCCACACTACAGTACACACATTCACGTGAACAGACACCTGCCGGAGTCGACGCCTTCGAGGAGAGGGGCGCCTGGACTCGAGGTAGGTGAGAGTTCCCTACTAGCCGTTCGGCACCTTTCGAATCTCTCCTAGACTCATCCCCTCCGCGCCGACGAATTGGCTGACAGCTGGCCCTATAGCTGCAATGGGCCCCAGCCTTTAGGGCGGCATCTTTTGATAGCCAAGCGACGGCGAGAACATATTAAATATCTATAATATATATTAAATTGGCTATCAGTCACCCAGCTAATCTGATGGAAGCTTAGGCCGTGGGCTAGTTACCACCCTACCAGCAAGCAAGAAGTTATTTTCCCGTACGATGCTGTGTAGAAACCATAAGAAGTTATTTGCTTCCTACCAGTTTAGCACGTTTCCCTCTTAAACTGTATCAGAACTTTTCATCGGGTATGATCGCTTTCAAGTGCTAATCTGTCAATACCTTTTACCAGTTTACCATGCTTCCATCTTAGACTGTATCATCACTAACCATCAAGTGTTATTGCAGTTAAGTGTCAATCTGTTACCAATAAAAATAACAGCTACTCTACATTGTTGAAAACATTTCCAATTTTGTAATAATATCTTTCAAACGACGTTGTATGCTTGTCTTGGTAACGATATTTCCTCACAAGATTGTCTTTTTTAAGGAGAACATACACATGTGAAATCTTTTCAAATAAAAACTTTGTATATATAATTGTCAAAATTACAACTTAAGGTAAGGTAAGTTGCAGCCCATTGACGTCCCACTGCTGGGCACAGGTCTCCTCACTCATAAGAGGTTCTTAGAGCATGAAGTCACATCGTTGCTACAATACGGGTTGGCAGGTGCACTCTCTATTTCTTCACTCTCATCGTCTAATGGGACGGCAATCCAACATGACCCAAGAGTGATGAGTACCGATGGCCAAACGTGCTCTCCAACACAACATCAATAACTCAATATATCTATGTTTATGTATGTGACAATATATATAATATAGTTTACTTATTATTATATTTAATTAATATATATGTCGGAGAATAAGAGAGAACGGAGAAGAAGCATAAAGCACAGGGGCGTAGAGTTCCCCGCCGACTTCGTCATTAATGGGATCCTTTATTTAATTTCTTATTCTGTGGGCGTTCGTGGGTAATGTTGGTTCAAACAATTTATTAACTAACTCGGATTATAATGTTCAATCACTTAAAGTTCCCGATATCAATTTACACAAACTTATTAACAATAATAGCTAGGAACGCGACAGTTTCAATACTCGACCACTCCGGCCGACCGCCATTCGAGAACTGCCGAGAGACGCGCCAGACTGCCACTTTTTGACTCTGCTCCCACGCCGATACACAGCTGGTGCCAGCGTTCCACAGACTATTACACACGGACTAGCGATCCACAGACTCTTGCACTCCGACATATATTATTATTAATTTTGGAACATTTTTATTAGGTCCTTTGGCTTTAAATAGTATATAAGGATATATTAAGTTGTATCGGGCTGAGCTCGTGGCGGCACCTGAAAACGGGATCCAGCTAAAAATCAGCGGTGTAGCATAAATGCTGAGCTGGGTCCATTTTCTAGGTTATGCCCCACATCGCAGGGTATTATAAAATGTACTAAAATATATTGTTATGTGTGGCATAATGAATAAATTTTCTTTCTTTCAATACCGATTATTGAATTCGTCAGACCCATGACTCGAACTGAGGACCTCGTGTTTGTAACCGAACAAACTGACCACTAGACTAATGAGTGTGATATATATACGTATATTTCCCAAAAAGGCAAACTAAATAAAGGGCAAGTCATAAATCACTGTTTATCGCTCCTACAGATCGTCTGATTGAAGTATGTTTACATTAGAGTGACACTGTCCGTACATAAATTGAGGTTAATGACGTCATTTATATACCATAGATAACTGGTTTGGAGGAAAATAACCTTTCTCACGACAGGTTTAAGGCTCTTCAGTAAATACTTAGGTGTCAGGTTAGTACTGTTCGATGTGATGTAAGAACGCTAATTTGCGGGTTAATTGGTAGAAGAGATTAGTGTTTATGACCTTATGGTTATATGCTACCGGTATATTATACTATATTAGCTTTCCCCGATGTTTCAATCCTAATTGTTCGGGATCCCTGGGAAATATGAGGACATAAACAGTTACGGTTAGCCCTTAGATTGTCCGGCCGTGTTTTATTGACCCCCGTAATTTGCCCGCGCTTTTTAACGTAAATACCCGTGACCTGCCCCGCATCGCTCCAAAGTTTTTGCCTCCATTGCCCCGCGATTCCAATGACACTAAAGTGGCTCTTGGGACTTAAATGGTATGATTTTTATCTCTGCTAATAGTTAAACTATACAATTTTATCTTTTGTTTATTAAATTAAGACTCTGGTGTAGCGTCATGTTACGATAAACTCTGAGATAGTGAAAATATTGTATTTATCGGCTCCTATCTTAAAAATTAAAACTTACCTCTACCTACTAAGAATTTTCATTGTTATAACATAAAATATGTAAACACTTATTATTTTAATAAAATACCACAAATAAAAACTTAACGACCTTTGACGCGACACACGCACCGTTAGTTACGGTCACTTTGTAATTGATTTATTTTTTATGTTACCTAGCCGAGAAGCAAAATAGATACCTATCATTATGGCGTAAAAAGAAAGAGATGCGTATATTTGAGATTGCCCGAGTTGAGACAGAACTATCGTATCGTATCAACTAGTAGTTGACGTGGGTAATCTGCTTCAAATCAGTCTTATGAACCGGTGATTGACATGGGCAATCTAAGGGTTATTTAAAAAGACTGCTTGAGTGGTCTCGTGGTCAGCTTGTTCATCTGCAGACATGAGGTTTTGTGTTAGAGTCCCGAGTCCGGCAAATTCAAAATAGATATTGAGTTTTCTGTTAAGAAAATGACAATTTCGCGATGAGTTCCAACCTTGCGGAGCCTATCTTACGACTGATCTCTTGCCGTTCGTATAAGATTGCCGTCCCTGCGACTATGAGAGTGAAGGAATAGAGAGTGCACTTATTTTTGCGCATACAGTTGTGTACTATGCTCGCCAATCCGCAATGGAGCAGTGTGACGAGTCTATGCTCCAAATACCCTCGTATATGAATAAGGAGGTTTTTGCCAAGCAATGGGACGTCAATGAGCTGCTACTTACCTTAACTTTTATTTTAACACCCTCATAAAGTCTTATTACAATTGTTCTTTTATTATCTTGTAACTTTTACTTGCATAAGTGCAAACAAGAGCGAGGAATAAGCGATAGATGGATACGATTGGCCTAAAAAGAGAACTTTCATGCAATCCACATCTTTAAACGGCTGCAAAGTTCTCAGAATGAAAGCAAGCTGTTATTGGAGCAGTATAGTTAGTCTATGCTCTAAAATCCCTCTCTCCTATGAGTAAGAAGGCCTGTGCCCAGGAGTGGGAGCAGGTATATATATATATATATATATAAATGTGTAAATGCATTTGAATGCTTCGCTGGGCGCAGTGGTGCTTCTGCTAGCAGGTTCCGGGTTCGATCCCCGGTAGGGCAAATTTAGCAATAGATTTAGAGATAAATCACATCTTACTAGATTAGCGCACTTCCATCTTACACGTTATTATCTCTTGCCATCAGGTGTGATCACAGTTAAGCGCAAAATTTTCAGTAATAAAAAAAATATTTTGACTATAAAAGGCTACTTTTTTTATTACAAATTCCTACTCAACATGACATTTTAAACGCGAAAGTAATATTGAATTGAAAGCCTAAACTCCTAGACGCTCTATATAAACTATACGAAGAGATTTTAAACAGTAAATAATTTTTCCAAGTTAAAATTTTTTAACTTATTTCAAACATAATACTAACTTTAAGCTATTTCACTCACGTACTTTAAACAACGTCAGTACTCCGTAATTTTTATGCATTGCAAATAGAACATTCAAACTTTCATGCAGATTAGTTCAATTTTAAATATGTTACTTAAGGATTTCTTTTTATTCACATTTTCAAAATATAATTTAGTACTTTAAGGTACCTCATATGATATTTTACGTAATATATCATTCATTATTACAGTAGTCATAATGTCATGTCATGTTTAATAGGAAACTAGTTACAGTTTTCTAGTAGGAAGATTAATTTTAGTATTAAACAAACGAGTATATTTTAAGAGAAGTCGATGGATACTTGTTTCAATTTTTTTAAATCGTATGCAATAAAGCATTTGATTGTCCGTGTCAACTACGGTTGACATGACCGACTGGAAGTAGATTGCCAGTGTCAACTACTAGTTGACGTGCTACCATACTGTCTGAATTATAAGCAGTCAGTAATATAAGCGTCTCGCTTATTATCTTGCATATTCGTTTCCATACCAGACAATAGAAGAAACAAAAAATAAATCAAATACAAAGTGATCGTTAGTAACAATGCGTGTGTCGCATCGAAGTTCGTTAAGCTTAAGAAGGACATATAAGTAATGTGAATAACAATGAAACCCGTTGAAGTTTTAATTTGTAAGATATGAGCCTATAAATACAAGACAGTTTTTTCATTTAAAGTCTAGCGCAACATGACGTTACCTGAGTCTTAATTTAATAAACAAACACAACAACTTAATATTTTTTTTTCAAACGCGGACAAATTACTGTCAGTCATATGGAAAATGATCTCATGACCAATTCGTACATTTGCAGCAGTATATTCTTGATAACTCAACAATAGCCGTCTTTAGGGCCTTGAATCGATTTTAAAGTATTAGAATATACCTCAAGTGGCTCCAAAGAAAGAAGTCTAAACGTGTTAAAAGATTTTAGGGGCCAATCCTAATCACCTCATCAAGAAATTTTACTTGCAAAATTGCGATTTGTTTCCTATCTTCCTTTCTTCATCTTGTTGAAAATAAACATCATCCATATATATATTCTAATTTTAGCCATAAAAAGTCATGCTTGATAACTGTTCAATCATGTACAAAATGGTCTTTTGGCTAATATCGTTTTCCATAGTTAATTGCGTATCTTCTTCTTTACAATGAAATAAATATCCATATTCCGTATTGGAAAACTCTATATAATTAAACTGAATTTGAAATTCTTCCTGACAATACTCCCAAGACATGAGATATAAACATTTTTATAATAAGCTTTATCCCTGGCTCAGCTCCGCATAGAAATTTCACATTTCCTTCGTTTTGTTCCCAAGAATGGCGGTGTGTTTATAAAAGCTTAACTTTATCTGAAACCGGGCTCAAAGCGTAAGAGTTTGCCTTATCTGCTATACTGAAGAATTACTCCGCGCTGGTATTATATACTAATGGATTTCATTCGTCTGTACTTTAGTAAAATGCCTCCATCTCTTTTTAAAACCTCACTGCCTCACTGGAGCAGGTGAGTGAAGTCTGCGAGACCGTAGTCTTGCTAAAGGAGGCCCGCGAACGGGAGATGGAGAATGCAGTAGATAACTCCTCTCACCGCCGAAGAAGGCGGGATTCTAGGAGGCGCATTTTTGCGCACCTGCTCCCGCTTCCTCAATCGGACTCATCCGAGAAACCAGGTAGGATAGCGCAAGCTGATCCTCTGACGTCTCACTTACGGATGAAGAGGGTCCCTCGCAGAGTCCCACACTAACGAGCTACGGGTCGGTGTTAGTGCGTAAATGCATTTCCCAGCGAAAAAAACGGCGAGTGAAGTCTTCGTCGAGACCATACCTAGGTTTAGGTACATCAGGAAATTGCATTTTCTAATTTGTCTGAGACTGAACTAGTGGGAGGCTTCGGCCGTTACCACTCTACCAGCAAAGCCATACTGCTAAGCTATCTATTACGTTTCCGATATGATGCTGTATAGGAACCACAAGAGGTTAATTAACTCTTATCAAGTTAGCGCGCTTTTATCTTATGTGTCATCACACTATCAAGCGTGAGTCAAGCGGCAAGTTGTCTGCATTAAAAAACATCAATTTTGTTTATTTAAAATACAAATAGAAATAATTTACTAGAGAGGTTAGTGCTAGACTGATATATAAATCTGCTGTGAGTCTAAGATGGAAGCATTTTACGGTTTCTGCACAGTATCGTACTCGAAAGTAATGTTTTTTTATTGCTTTCAGGCTAGCCCTTGACTGTGTGACACCTGCAGGTAAGTGATAACACAGTCTAAGATGAAAGCGCGCTAATTTGGTAAGAGACGATTTACCCAAAATCTCTGCTAAAGAAACCAGTACTTGTAAGATTGCGTCAGCGATACAGTTAAAACTTTGCAATGGCCTTGATTTATCAATGCCTTTTAATTGGCTTCTAACAATTCTTGCTAATAGAATATTCAGAGTAATTTTTTACTGTTTCAGAATACAAAAACGGTCAAATTTCCCTAATGACCTATTGTTTTCGGTAATTGTCAACCATTGAGGTTCGTAGGCTATTAGTGGCTTCAACACTTTTGTCACTTGTTTATTCCGTATTTTAAGAATATTTTAAATATTTTTCTATAATAAATAGTAAAACCCTGCTTTTTTAACATTAATTATTATTGTGCTTGGAACTATCTCTAAAAATATTGTTAAATAATTCAGACAGAAGGTGCCTGAAACCACGTCGGAGTATAAAACTGACCATTGGCCATAAAACAATGTTTGATGGTCACTCATTCACGCTCCAGGGTATGAATCTATGGGAAAAGTTAGCAGTAAATGGTGCTCTGCTTTTTTGAATAGCCAGATGAACTCTCAAAGGGCCAAACTGGCTGTGCATGAAGGAGTCATGGTGCCAACACTTTTGTATGGTAGTGGAAGTTGTAAAAAAAAAGGGGGTGGAGATGGGAGCGTGAGTGAATGAGAGTATTAGTGAATTGAAACTGAGTGACAAAGTAAGAAATAGTGTCATAAGAGAACGTTGTGGTATAATGGACTAAAATTGAGAAACGTATGCTTAGATGGTTTGGGCACGTAGATAGTATGGAAAAGTTGGAAGGGAAAGATTAAATTAAACGTTCTAGGACATTTTAAATAAGGGCCAGGTCAAGAGTACTCTAAACCGACGAACTTGTATGAAAGGTTTAATGAGAATGAAAGAAGCGAAGGAGATATGCAAGGATCGTGGCAAGTGGAAGGATGTTGTCTCTGGCTACCCCTATAGGAATGAGGCGTGATGCTATGTATGTATGAATTAGTAAGCAATTAGTAAAGTGCTTCTAAAGCATTTGTTCGATCCATTAACTTCATACGTAAGGGGGATGGGGTATAAAAAAATGGACTAATATGCTCCTGGCATCTATATTATATATATCAGAGAATAAGAGACAAAGGAAGCAAAAAGCAAAGGGGCTTAGGGTTCTCCGCCGACATCGTCATTAATGGCATCCATAATTCCATTTCCATGCTGTGGGCGTTGGTGGGTAATGTTGGTGCAATCAAACACTTTATTAATTAACTCGGACTATAATGTTCAATCACTTAATGTTCCCGATATCAATTTACACAAACTCATTAACAAAAATAGCTAGGAACGTGACAGTTTCAATAGTCGACCTTTCCGTCCGACTGTCACTTGAGAACTACCGATAGACGCGCCGGACTGCCACTTATTGACTCTGCCCCACGCCGATGGACAGATAGTGCCAGCGTTATACAGACTATTGCACACGGACCAGCGACCCACAGAGCATTGCACTCCGACATATATACAATCATCTGGTTCTCATATTTTGAAAATTCAACTCCTTCAACTGCCTCGATTATATAGTCAGTCATTTATTTCCCATAGCCTATACGTTGTGGCTAAGAGAGCTAGAAGTGAGAGAGTGGCTAGAAGAGAAACAAATATTTTTTACAGTGGAAATTTCATTATTAATTTTGTTTGACAGTCTTGGTGGTGTATTTAGGAAACTTGCATATCCCTAGAGTAATTCCATGATTCGTACGAGTATCTATCCCAACAACTGTGCCCAGTTGTGGGACGTTAATAGCCTGTATTTAACCCTTACCTTACTTAATGTAATTGTAACATTTCTGCAATTCACCTACAATAATACTTTGGTTACAATTATATATTTATATATGTTAGATTATATAGTGTAACTGTATAAAACATGAATAATTAAAAAAATACACTCGTGTAGCATGAAAAATTGTAATATAACTGGCTTTTTCCATTACATTCTTTCCATTTACGTGTGGAACATGCAGCTAGGTACGAGTGCTGCGAGGCGTTGAATAAAACATATGACGGGGACGAATGCGATGGACAAATGGGTCACGGGATAATAGAATATCTTCCACTTTTATTTCACACTTGTAAGTTTTGAAAAACATTGCGGTGTCAATTCGTATGCATTAGGACGCGTCAAATATCCAAGTCTTATTGAAAATATCGATAATAATGACGTAGGTAATGTACTAAAAGCTGTTAAATTAATAGGTCTTAGGAACCAGTCATCACACCGCTCACCCTGATTTCGTTGTCTTAGTATTGTCGTCGTCGTCATCTCAACCGATGGACATCCATTGCTGGACATAAGTCTCACGTAATGACGTCTTCAAGGCCCGTCCTTGCGCCGCCTGGCTCCAGCGGTTGCTGGCGAACCTCTTTATGTCTGTTCTTAACCTCTTTATGCAGGGTCGCCACTCCAGCACCTTCGAGTCCCAACGTTTTTGATCCTTCTGACTATGTGTCCCGGAGGATATCGGTGACTTTGGCTCTTATACGGATCTCTTCATTCATGATTCAATCACGTAGAGAAACTCGGAGCATAGCCCTCTCCATCGTCATCTTTGTGACTCTGAGATTTCGCATGAGGCCCATAGTCAGCGACCAGAACCGTAAGTCATAACTGGCAACACGCACTGATCGAAGACTTTGGTCTTCAGGCACTGAGGGGCATCGGACGAATATATCTACCGTAGTTACCCGACCGAGTATTGAGTTCTCAACGATGACTGTTGCTGTTCAACGTATTTTAAAACAGTTTCAACTACTTCAATTATCTATTGTGATTCAAGAGGAAGGTTTAAATGCAAAATACATACATATAGAATATAGAAAAGTATATTTTAGAGCGCTTTAATCGCAAACGATATAGATCAAATTAATGAGCAGCGAAATTATGTACACTAATATTATAAAGAGGAAAGATTTGTATTTTTGTATGTAACGAATAAACTTAAAAAGTACTGGACCGATTTTAATAATTCTTTTTCATTAGAAAGTTACATTATCTCTGAGTAACAGAGGCTATATTTACTACTAAATTACTTAAGAAATCTTTAGAAATTCCTATTAAAAACAACCGAAGGTATAAAAAAATAAGCCATAAAATGTCTTTCATCGCATACGCTGTGAAGAGTATTAATGATAGGGCAAAAAAATTTTTGACAAAATTATAGAATATATCAATATCTACAATAAACTTCGCGAGACCATATGTCTAACTATTGTAGTTACGTCAATATAACTACTTTTTTACTTTCAACAAATTGATAGAAATGCCGATCAAAATCAGACCGTGTTATCCATACCATTTATAAATTTTTATCCAAATAAATAATTTAATATTCAAGACTGTCTCAATACCTGATGATTACTTTTTGAATTATTGAAATCGGATATTCCCTTCAAAAGATATCATGAAATTACACACATTACATGCCGGCGGCGGCCGCCACGCAGCGCATCGAGTAAATAACTCGACGAGAGAGGTGCAGTGCGGGAGAAGGGGGTGCACTATTATGAACTAGATAGCCGGTCGGCTCTTTACGCAGTGGACGCAAGCGACATTGAATATTTCGTGTTTTTTTAACACATTTTTATGCTTCACTTAAAAATTACTTTTCAGAGCTACTTAGTTTGAGTATTAGGAATCACACTTTTTCATAATATTTGTTAATTCGTGGTCGTTTTAATTATCATGCTTATATATCTGTACCTATTTATGTCTACCCGTGCGAATCCGGGACGGGCCGCTAGTATGTAATACATATTTAAAAAAAATATGGGTTATTTAACACGCTTATTTGTACAACATAGTCTCATAAAAAATCCAAATAAAATACGTTGTATATTTCATATAGGTCAAAACTGCTTTCAACAGAATTTCCATTAAAATTAATATCTTAGAAGATATCAGATATATTATAAAACTATATATATTTATTGTGCTTTTACGTATTTAACACTGATTTATTTATTAAGGCAGCCAAAACAGATCACAATATGTTTATATTCTTAAGTAATAATATATAAAGTATAGACCTTATTGAGACCCTATATGGTCGCACAGCATAACATTGTTGTTTTTAATTTTTTTACGAAGCAGTTCTAATATTTATAAGTTTAAGTATTAGTAGATAAGTGTTAGTTTATTAATTTTAGTTTCTATGGGTTACAAATATTAGTTTTTAAAAAAAAATAATCAAAAATATCTTTATTCAAGTAGGCATATTACAGCACTTTTGAATCGTCAAATTATATTTTTTTTCCACACTCTGATTCTAATATACATCTGATGACGGTACTCAAGATCGGCTTAAAATCTAAAGTTACGAGGGTTCCTTCGCGCCCTGATCCGAGAAGAACCCACAACAAACTCAGCCGGGTTTTTTTTTTTACCATCATCATTACAATAACAAATTAGTTTACTATATTTTAATTAAAATTAGAGCAATTTGTTCACTCCCAAGCGTTTCTATCGTCTAGGTAATCTTGCAACTTATAATACGATTTTTCTATCAACTTTCTTTTAACAAAGACTTTGAATTTATTAATTGACATCTTTAGAACGTCTTGTGGGAGTTTATTATAGAAACGTATACAGTTACCCTTAAATGAGTTGTTAATCTTATGCAGCCTACTAGAATTTATAACAAGTTTGTTTTGGTTTCGTAAGTTATATGATGTACATTCACTCTTTTTATTAAAAGAGTCAATGTTTTTATGTACATACAACAAGTTTTCTAATATATATACGCAGTGAACTGTCATTATGTTAACTGCCTTGAATTTGTTTCTTAGCGTTATGCTTAGTGATGTTAGTCTGATATCTATAACAAGCTCATCAAACCATGTAACTAAATTAATATAATCAAGATAATCAATCAATTCAACTACAAAGCCTAACAAGCCTATTATAGAAAACTGAAAATCTAGCGTTAAAAATGTCTAAGACAACTAGTGGAAATATATTGTTTGACCTACGACTTGAAATTCTTATATTAATATTTAGAAAAAAATATTATGAAAGTTGTTTTAAATTCCAAGTGAATTACTAAATACTTCCTAAATAGAACATTTCTTTCTTTAAAGTTCTGTTAAAAAATCGAATTCGAATCAAATCGAATCGAATCATTTCAATAATTGACATTATATATAGTAAGGATTTAATATAATATGTTCACGTTTTCCAGAGTAAAGCAAAGTGGAACTGAAGGATATAATCTAATGAAAACATTGTAAGTAGTTAGTGCTCGTGAGCCTGTTGGCGATTTGTGCCGACAGCTGGTCGTATCACGTAGAAAACTTTCTGAACTTTCAAAAGTTCATACAGCTGAAGTTTTCGACTGGTATTAAGCTCTCTTAACGGGTATAAAAGAACTATAGTACTTATATTACCATTATGATTTTTAATTAAATTAAACCTTTTGTCTATAATAGTTGACAAGCGCAACTTCATCTGCATACAATTAAGTAGGTAAGGTAAGAAGCAGCCTATTAACGTCCCACTGCTGGGCACAGGCCTCTTAACTCATACGACAGAGGGTTTTTAGAGCAATGCCCCACCACGCTGCTCCAATGCGGATTGGCAGTCCGATGTAGGGAAGTCGGAAATGCAATAAAGTATCGATATATTTTATAAATATCTATATCGATATAAACATTTTTATTAAAAAATATCAATATATCGGGAAACAATACGGACGGGCATTTAAAGTTGAAATGGAGAGATTAAGTTGCCAACTTAAAATTCTAATTTTTAAACGGCCAATCCAGTCGACCACCGACAAAATAATACATTAAATATAATTTGTTACAAAAAAGGGAATATAAGTTTAAAAAGTATTCCTTCTTAGGAGTTTTTATTCTAAAAAAAATCGATTTTCATACCTTTTCGATACTTTGAATTTTATATCGATATATCGTTATATCATAGTATTGAATATCGCTCCAAAATATCGATATATTGAAAAAATAATATCGATATATCGGCTAAACGTGCTCTTCCCAACATTGGGAAAATATTGAGAAAATCTTGATAGAAGCCTCAATACCGATTTTATAATTGGGCCGACCCGGGACTCAAACCCTTGACCTTATGTCTATAGTCAAATATGCTAACTAGACCAATGAGGTGACATGACATCCGAATGAGAGGAATTCGGACAGTGGAGTCCTGTTGGTACATCGCTGACGGGAATATGAATGTATTCCGAACCTGTGTTTTCGCTAAATAACGCAGTCAGAAGCACCTGGGGGTTTTGCCTGGTAAAAGTGCGGCATAACATATAATGCCTTTTCCACGTGGCGTTGCGGTTATCCATGAGGATTTCCCGACGAGAAAACGCCCCCTGTTTGTCTTCTAGGTGTTCATCAGCTCGTGAAGTAGTTATGCAGGCGCTGATTGGAAGAGTTGGCAAAGAAACTGCGATATAATCGCAAATAAATGTGTAAAATTTTGTTGAAGTGTTTTGTGTGTTTTCAAATTATATATAATATGTTTTAGTTCAGTCGTGTGGTGTAAAACACACGCGTTTTACTTTACCTTATCCTTCTATAATAAATTTCACTTTTAAAATAGTCGTACGTAATGTAAGAAACTAAATACAAATACAAAATCAGCTGACGCCCGGGTCAACGAACGCATAGGTGTGGCGTGGCGTCTTTCGCACTTTCGCTCAATTTAGTCTTTTCTTTTACACGCATACTGGCACCGGTCGTATCCGGTTGTTGACACGAGCGTCAGCTGTTTGAGTTTCATAGCTGTTTTTTTTTTGGTAATTTTTTTTACGAAGCTTTCGTTGTATTTAGCTGTACTAACATGATGGAGCGTAAATAATCTTTTTTTATCAATAACGATTTTTTTCCATCCCCTCATTGGAAGCGGTCTCCTAATATCTTGTATTGTAAATAATATTGTTAAATTTGTTAGACAATAGATAGTTGGGTGACAACAATGATAGCTCTGAAGTGTTAGGAGTTATTGGGTAATAAAGCGGTAACATTTAAAAATACAACACGACATGTTATGCAATACGAGGTAACTTTAACGAACGGAACAATTTTATGAAAGTCTTTCGAGCTGCCTTGTGATGTATTTGTTTTATAGCGAATTAGTGTTAAATTGTATTAATTCAAATAGTGAAGTAATTATTAGTATGTTGCAAGTTGTGTATACTTAAATAGTGGAGAGAGCGAAAGTTTTTAGTTCGTATGAATTGGTGTTTTTATAATAAATGACTGTTAAACAATTTAGTATCCTGTTACATAAATCAAAAGGGATAAACAAAGATAATTGGGATCGTGAAAATTATATGGAAAACTCTACAGTATGTAAACACTGTAAAGGGAGCGCTCAAGCGAATGTTCCAGACGAGTTGTGCTGTTAGGGGCTAGTGTCTTAATATCCCTTCCATACATACAATAAACCAAAAGAATAGTATCCTAAAATACTCTACATGATTTTCCTATTTACAAATGGTTTTCTACTTGTTTTTTTATATGTCTTTTATACTACTAATATAATTTCACATCTTTATTATTACACTGTATAAAATGAGTAAAGTTTTCAGGACGGAAGAGTTCATACTTTATTTTGAAAAAGGCACTGGATGTTGATGATAAAATGAAGTTGCTTCTGTTGTCTGCTTATTTAGCTCTTTTAAACGGATTTTAAAGCAGTGATAGGTTTTTTTTGCGCAAGGAAATGCCTTTACTCTCGCCGATGAAAGACTTTCCAATCGGGAGAGGGGGACTTACACATTTCAGAATACCCACTGAAACCCAGCGGATTCCTCCTCATGCATGAGTGAGACAGAGAGTGAGATCACTAGAGGTTCCCTAGCTGTATTCCACTCTAGTGACCCTGATGACACCGACTATGAGGACCTACCACTCAATAGGGTGAAACATGAAGCGCAAACGTGCGACTTCTGCCACTAAGCATCCTCCGACGGAGAGGGAGGACTTTAGCCTCTTGGTCCTCTCATTTGCCTCCTTCAAGGAGATGATGGTCTCGCAAAAGAAGGCAATCGCCCTCCACCCAATTTCACTCGCGAGCATTATCCCAATTATGCTCTCCAGTGAAAGATCTCTAACCAGCGACGACAAGATGGGTTGCCCACGCTGAACACTCCGCCAGGTTATGGAAAGCAGTGATAGATAGAGTGATTCAATAGAAAGGTTCATATTTATAATAGATACATATTGCCGATATACAGAAAAGCCGAATAATTTAAAGATTTGTAATTTACTGTCGCAAGCGTAATCAAGTTAATGTGCTACGGAATTGTATATCTAAAAACATCGACAAATAAGTCCAGAATGGTATATATTTACCTCGAAAATATAACCCACAATAACCATTTATATCTTTTACACGTTACAAAAAAATGTGTGAAAGGTACGGCCCGTGAGTCGCTTTTTAAATCTCTGATATCCTTTAAGATATCGATTTTATGCAATCATTTTAAGAGCAGTTTTAATGTACATGAAATATACAAAGTATGTAATTTATTAAATTGGATAAGAAGTAATATTGTATTGCATAAAATACCTTGGTAAATAACGTATTTTTTGTAAAATGTAAAGGATAATAATTAATAATGTGGGTTATCCTTGAAGATAAATATATAACATTTTAAACTTTCTTTTACTCCAGATATACAATTCCGTAGCACATAAATTTGATCTATCTCGTAAGGTTAAGACAGCGTTTGCAATTTTAGCGGACAATATGTGAAGTACGGCATCACTTTACAAATCTTTGAAATTTTCGGATTTTCTGTACTATAATACATATGTATTGTATATATAAACCTTCCTCTTGATTCGCTCTATATATTACTAAAAACTGCAATAAAATCTATTGAATAGTTTAAATGATACATATAATGAACAGCGGAAGCGATTTTAATTTATGCCATCTGGCATAGAGATTAAGTTTTTATATAAGTTTTTTAACATTTGCCTTGATATCTCAATAATGCGCTTTTTAAGAATCTATTTGTTTGAAAATAAACTAAAAGCAACACTAAAGGAGATTTTCCCGTGAACAATTAGTGATTCACCGCTTGGAATTGCATACAAATAGCTTTAATTATGTTAAACCGATTACTGTCTTATTCATTCTGCTTCCATTTAAACGAAGTCCACCCTGAGTTAATAACTGAGTATACACTAATTTAATTATATCTTACAAGATTTATAAGGAGTGACATCTTATAAATAATGTAAAGGATACTGTTAATGGAAATTATTATACTTCATTATATAAATGTACTAGGGGCCCTTTTCGGCTTTGCACGTTTATTAAATATACGTATAAAAGGTATTAGGAGATACTTTACTAAAAAAAACTGCGAGGAAACAAAATTAAAATTAGCTGGTGCTCGAACACGGGTCAACGACCTCTGGCTACCCCTGCGCCGACAGCAAGCGACGGCCGCGCTGAGAATTCAGCTGATTTTAATTTTATGTTTCATTGCTGGTTTTTTTTTTAGTAAATTAATGTATTTTTTAATAAACCATCGTTTCCTTTAGATAAACTAACATTATTGGGCGTAAATGGTGCTGATGTAAATCAATAAATAGTAAACGTTTTAAAATTTACGTTTTTTTCAATCAGAATCAACTTTTTTTTCCGCCCTATCATCAAGGGTGTCATTAGTACTATCGCCTGTCTTAATTTTCGGAAGCGGTCTTCTAACACCTTGTATAATATATTTTGTCATAAATGATCAAATATGTGTATCAAATTTAGATGATTTCATCCATTACTTAGTTTATATTGTGTATAGTCTTTCGTAGAATATTTCGTGTGATATTATTAATATGTTTTAATGATTTACTTAGATATTACATTATTGTGATTGGATATGATGGTTGTATTTAATAAAACTTTTTATTTATTATAAAGAGATAATTGTATAAGATATATTGTGAGTAATATTAAAATGTTACATAAATAAACACACGCCTACGGTACGCGCTTACTCGTTGATTACCGAACGTTTGCCAGCCTCATTTGCCACAGATGGCGGCAAATTCATTCCAAATTCCAAAGCGACAAATTTCATCAAGTAAGCGTCACTTAGTGTTTTTTTTTCTCGGTAATAATGAACCAGTAAATTTAGAACAGTTCTGAGCTAGGAAGGGGCTCGCAATAGTAATCTTATATCCACAATATATTTAATGTATTATATTGAACTAAATAATGTATATGTATACGTATCTAAATTGATAGGGATTATTACTGTGTCTGCCTGAATAACTCTTCAATTACCGCAATATACAATTTTTTTAAAAGATAAAATGAATAGGGTTATCCTTAAATGGTGAATATGTTTTGTTCTGGACATTTATGTAGTTCTATAAAAGAAGTACATCACAAAAAGCATGTTTTGATTATCCTCGATAGGATTTGAGAGGGTTTTCGATGAAAATTACTGAGTGGCTTGAAATTTTACGACAATACCGGTTATGTTTGTTATGTTTGATCCAACCTTGACAAATCTCATACTTAATTCTTCCTCATGAATCACTCATGAAAATCTTTTCTGTAAATTTTGAGTTCATCGCGATTAGATAAACCGAGGAAGAGGAAGACATTGTTATATAATATAGGGAAGGTAAAAGTAGGAACTGCTATTTACTTTGAAGAGAGGGTTTTTAGAGCATAGACCCATCACGCTGTTCCACTGCTGGTTGGCAGGCGTAGTACTCAAGTTTTGACATTGATCTTCGAGTACTCTCTAGTCCTTCGCGCTTGGAGAGAGATCAGGCGTAGGACCGACGGCTTAACGTGCTTAATGAGGCACGGAGGTGGAGCACACCGTCCGATTCACAATTTCGGACAAATATTGAGAAAATCTTAATAGAAAACTGAATATCGATTTTGAATTGGCTCGACTCGGGACTCTAACCTAGGACTTCATGTCTGTAGCCGAAAACGCTGACCACTAGACAAAATGAGGCAGTCAATATATAAGAATGTTTTTATAATATATATGTATCTATTTTGGTATCTACGATGCTTTCAAAGAAACTTTTACTAGCAAAGTTAGGGATCAACGCGTTTACGTTTGAGCACACATCAGTTCAACGTGCTTAGTGGGCTGCGATGTTTAATATCCGGTACCCTCTGTAGACCTCTTCCTGTAAACTCGACCAGCTTATACATATAAAGGTTTCGTTTCTGTCACATAATTCTTTAAATTAAAACTCTATAAATTTCTCTTCCCTTCAAATTTTACATCATCACGACACAAGAGAGGTTTTACACTAAATACAAATGTTTGTGACTTCGTCTGTGTGGAATGTTTTTTGGCTAGATAATTCATTAATTTCGGAATTTTCTCTATGCCTTCTGATTCCAAAGATGTCGTGATGAGGCAATAGTCAACCCCCCGTAACCTCCCTTGCGGGCGGAATTTCGTAAAACCCGTTCTTAACTGACATTTATTTGGCAAAAGGAATATTCCTACCAAATTTCAAGTCTCTACGCCTTATGGTTTCAGAGATACTCGTATAGTGATGAGTCAATAGATACCTGGATATCTCTTTTATATGTATAAATATGAAGAATAAGAGAGAAAGGTAGCATAAAGCATAGGGGCGTAGGGTTATCCGCCGACATCGTCATTAAAGACATCCATAATTCAATTTCCATACTGTGGGCAATGTTGGTGCAATCAAATACTTTATTAATTAACCTAGATTATAATGTCCAATCACTTAATGTTCCCGATATTAATTAACACAGACTCATTAATAATAATAGCTAGGAACACGACAGTTTAAATAGTCGACCGCTCTGGCGGGCCATCACCCGAGAACTCGAGAGACGAGCCGGATTGTCACTATTGACCTATTGAACTATTGATACTACCAGCAACGACATACCGCCAAGCAAAGATATTTGTGTTCCGGTACGATACTGTTTAGAAACCATAACAAGTAAATTGCATCTTGCCAGACCACTGATCATCAGGTGTGATCACAGTCAAGCGCTAATCTATCAGCAATAAAAACAAAAAAAAACAATCAATCATAGTTATAAAATAAACTTATACAAAAAAGAAAACAGTTACAATGTGACCGTTATTAACGGTACGTGTGTTGCGTCGAAGGTCGTTAAGTATTATTGTGGTATTTTATAAACTGTGAGTGTTAATTAGTGATTGTATTTTTGATTATATAAGCGATGTGAAAAACAATTAAAACCCTTGAGGTAAGTTTAAATTTATAAGCCTATAAATACAAGACCGACTTTACTATCTCAAAGATTAGCGCAACACCACGTTACACCAGAGTCTTAATTTAATATACAAAAGACAACATTGTATAGTTTAATTATTAGCAAACATACCACTTTAGCGCCATTCGACCTTCGGGGCAAGCGACGGTTATTTCCCTTAAGCGCGGATAAAATACGAGAGCCAAACGTGGCATGGCAGTCTAAGAGTTATTAACTTTGTCATAAACAGTCACCAACATTTGAAGTAAAAGCTTTCTATGCTTCTTTAATTTAGGCTGAAAGCTGGTGAATGCATGACGAGAACGTTATGAAAAATTTGATTGGGCGAGGCTGATGAAAGGAGAACATAATAAATTTGAATATTTGAAGAAAATTTGTATCTCTGGATATATGGGGAAAACCACATCAAAATCTAAACCTAAACTATTCTCGAATGCAGCTAAAAATAGACAGAAAATTACAACAAAATTGGTCTAGCTGTTAAGGAAGACTTTAGTGATATGCGCACGAACGTAAGAATTGTATTTATAAAGATAAACATATGTGCATGTATATATATTTAACTGCAGTCGTGTGGTCGTAAGGATACTCGTTTTATTGGTAATTTTTTTTTTTTACAGAAAATATTTAGTTGTGCATACATTTTTCTCAAATTTAAAGGGAAAATCAGGTACAGGCAAATAATCGTTTTCGCCAAACAAAATCGCCGACGCGCGTACCAAATGAGTTCGGCTCATTCCGATTCAAATATACAGTTTGGAAACTCCAATGCCTCCCTCGACGTTAATAAATAGGGATTGAAACACTTGGGCTTCGACTATTTTCTTCACGCCACTTTCACACTCATTTTGAACTATTTGATACGGAATTTAGGGTTTTTTCTTATAAAAATAATGTAAAATACCGCTAATTCACTTGTACTCCATCTAAACGAGTATTATAAAGAGCAAAGGTATGAGTTGAAACTGAGTGACAAAGTAAGAAATGGTGTGATAAAAGACGATGTAGTGACTAACATTGAGAAAGTTATGCTTAGATGATTTGGACATGTAGAGAGAATGAATGAAAGGAGACTAACAAAAAGGATTTATGAGTCAAGAGTGAATGGGAAAGTTGGATGGGGAAAACCAAGGTGAACGTTCCTGGACCAAATCCAGGACATTTTAAATAAGGGTCAGGTCAAGAGTACTCTAAAGCGACGAACGTGTATGAAATGTTTAATGCGAATGAAAGAAGCGAAGGAGATATGCAAGGATCGTGCCAAGTGGAAGGATGTGGTCTCTGCCTACCCCTATGGGAATTAGGCGTGATGCTATGTATGTATGTATTAAAGGCGTTTAGTTAATTATTGTATTATAGTTCATTTTTAGTAGGAACTGGCAAGATCCACTTAAAAATTATGTTTACATAAATTGATTTAATAATCAGTGAATGTTATTATTGCTGAGATATCCTAACATATTATAAAACAAAGTTTATCTGTGTTTTCGCGAGAAACTAATAATTGATAAAATGGTTTATCATTCTACTTTCACTACTTTTAAAGTCGTTCAATATTTTGTAGGATAAGTAATATTTTTCTCAGATTCTTCATTATTATATGACTCTTTTCGTGCCACAAATAGAATGACTTAAAACACAATACTAGTAAACAACATTGATCCAAACTGAGAACTGTCACATGTGGAATGTCTCCCATTCCCATGTGCTATTATTTCTTTTACCTACCTTGTGAAACTCCCCACTCAAAAAATAATAAGCATCAATCAGTCGTTTATAATTAAACTTGAGGTAATCTCCAGAATATCTTTAAGCCGGAAATAGCACATATAAAAGTTTTATTGATATAATTACAAAGACCTCTAACAAATATAATACTATATTAAATTATTCTTAGCGAAGGCTTAGGTCTATAATTTGTCAAAATTTTGTGAAATTTGGTTAAAATATAACGATAATTGTTTGAAGTGATCACGAAATCATCGAAAACGCTGACTAATTTGAAATATGACAAAACATTGTTTGGTAGAATAACAGGTTTTTATAGATCTATAAAATAATCGTGATAGCATATATCTTTTGAAGATACGATATCCATTTTGACTTTTAAAAAGTCACCTTAATAGTAATTAGAGAGATACACAGATTTTATACACATTTTAATAGTATTTCACATAACATATTTAAAAAAAGAAGGCTCTTTTTAACCAGTATCAGCAAGGATGTTTTAAAAGCAATATACTGTAATGACTCTAAAGGAAATAGTACGGTTCTAGTTGGAAAATCACACCGCAGATTAAATTTCCTGTCACGGACACAAAGTGAAAAAGTTTCGCAATATCTTTCTCGATATTAAAAAGTTTTCACGTTAAAACGCCTCTCAATTTTTTTTATTACATATCTAGGAGTCAATTTGGTAATGCTAAAAGTAAAGTACGTTAACATGTCGAGAAGAAATTTCAACTTTCTTAACAACAAGAAATTTTATAATATAGTTAAGAATTATTAGGTATCTCGCTACGGTGTCTGCGTTATATAAAAAAGTGGGTTAAAGAGAGTAAATAAATGTAAGGTTATTGTTCGCGTCATCTGGCACTAGGCATTGGTATCTCGGAAGCGGCATATTCGCGCCATCTGCAAGCTTTCCGACGTATTAATGCGCTAGTTAAAGGGAAGCGGCGCGTCTACCACACGAGAAGCCGCCTCCTGCGCCGTTCCAAGAGCATGACGCAATCCATCAACAATAGTTTTCGCAGGTTACACTATTTGCGACAATTTTTTTCACACGTTGAATTACATAAGGGTATTTTTATTAAGGATCCTTATTTTTTGAGAAAGTAATAGAGCCGATGTCGCTCAGTGAACATGCAGCTTTCTAATGGTAAAAAATCGATATGGTAGTTTTTGTACGAAAACGTTACAAACATACATGAATACATATATATATATATGGAACAATTTTTTTTTTGCTCTTTATTTTTGTATTGTCGTTGTTGTTTTCCTACCAGTACTCAAGTTATCTAAATTTATAGTGTATCGTATTAGTTTTTAGGTGTATGATGTAACTAGCTATAAGTATAATTATGTTTTATTTAACAACCCTTAGCACAGTTTTAGTTGTAGTTCTAATATGTAATTATGTTGCTAGTTGATCAGTTATAAATAAATAAAAGTAAATAAATAAATATGATTAAACATCAGTGATCATGCAGCTTTTTAATGGTGAAAAAAATTTTGTAATCCGTCCAGTAGTTTAAAAACACAAGTGTTTCCTTTATTAAATATTTGTTTAAATTATTAGCAAACTTCGGGTACGGTTCGTCGTTTGACTAAATTGTACTCTTGGAAAAGGATGACCTTGAAATAATACAAATGTTGATTCCGATTGGTGAATTTGTGAACATTGTAAATGATGCCAATTAGCCATATAATAGTTATAACATTTCATAAACGATTAGAATTACTTAAATTATATTAATTGTAATACTAACGGGGAATGGTAATTTCTTAATAAATAAGATAATTTAGAAATATATTTGCCGCCAAACGCTGCCAATGATGGTTTATGCTAATAGCATCATTAACGACAAATGTATAAATAGTCCTAAAAGTTGAGAAGGCAGTTTTTAATCAACGTTAGCTACGAAATATTGTATTTTAAGTTAGTTGTGTCATAAAAAGGGCTGCTCTGCGATACAAAGCCCAGTGTATTTCTTTAAATTAAAACTGATGTTTTTTTAATATGTAATAATTATAATTGTGTGATATTTGATTTTATATTTATTGATAATGGATGTTGATGATGTATTTTACTGTAATTTATATTAAATATAACATGGATAAAAAAAGAGTAAAAGACTATGGAGTTTCTTGCCGGATTCGTCTCCATCTAGTCTGTAGGTTGTGATCCGGCGGTAGAGTCAGTGACAAAAAGAGTTCACTGGAAGTAAAGAATATTTTAGTTTGAATATCGACCTTCTATAGTATTTTTATATAAAAAATATACTTTATATATAAAAAATAGTTAAAATTAATAATTATTAGTACCCTTCATCTTGTTATTTTTGCTTCATCTTGCTCCTATATTACTATCAACTGCGTTATATCAAAAGAATGGGTAAAAAGAATGTATAATTTCCAGTTTATATATCTTGTAAGTTTATATTGGAAGTAGATAATATATGATGATATAGTCTAAGATTGTAACACGATACCTTATAAAGTAGCAAGTACCGGAAACTACCTTTTGGTGTCTAACCTTTCGGACTCCATCAAAAAACCAGTTATTTTAGTAAAGTACTACAAAACCATAAAATCTTTGTAACAGCAATAGATAGTTATTAAACAAATTCAACCCATTACGAAGAGAAATAATAAAAAAGAATAGATTCCACTGAGAAATTGTTCAGTATAGTGGACGCCTTCGCATGTATTATTCAACAACACGTAGCTCGTCCGTTGCTATTTGAATCTATTGATTGATTGGTCACAACGTAAGAGGCCTTGGTTTTTACTGAAATTGAAATCACAGTTTGAATCATTTTATACTTTTGACCAAACCGATTAATTTTCCGATATAACGTGGTTTAACAAATGAATTATAATAACAACAACTTTGTCTGTGTGCAATCAAATATAGCACTTACAGTATAGTATCATTTATTTGACGCTTATGTAACTTTGTTGACTGCAGATCAATACTTATTGTTGCAGCTCGTGTAAGGCTCCATTGCTGGGTTCAAGCCTTTTCACTCATAGGTGAGAGGGTTTTTAGATCATAGACCCTAAAATTTAGTAGGCTAAATCGCAAACGTTAAAAAAAATAATAATAACAAGACACTCTTAGACTACGATCTCAGAACTTGACGACAATATAAATATAGGTACACATTTTGTAAATCTGTGTATGTATGTTATAATATTATATATGTCGGAGTGCAATAGTCTCTGGAATGATGGCGCCATCTTTCTATCGGCGTGGGGCAGAGTCAATAAGTGGCTGTCCCGCGCATCTCTCAGCAGATCTCGAGTGGCGCTTTACCGGAGTGGTCCACTATTGAAACTGTCGCGTTCCTAGCTATTATTGTTAATGAGTTAGTATAAATGAATATCGGGAACATTATAATTCAAGTTAATTAATAAAGTGTTTGATTGCACCAACATTACCCACATCCACAATAGAAATTATGGATGCCATTAATGACGATGTCGGCGGAGAACCCTACGCCCCTGTGCTTTATGCTTCTCCGTTTTCTCTATTTTTCTCCGACATATATTTAATAATGTCTTATAAATCTTGATAATATTAATTTATACGGTAAGAAAAGTGATCGGTAAAATCGGTAGAGGACGTAAGTAGACTTATTAGTGCCGTATGTACGTGATCTTGGACGATAAAAAAGCGTGGAAGGGATTGGGTTGAATCATAATGGAGTAAATTTTTATGACATTTTAATGATGATGACACAAAAAAAAGTCAAAGTGTTGTGGGCTCTTCTCAGAACAGGTCCCAAAGGAACCCTCGCAAATTTAGATTGCAGTCGTTCTTTGATATATAAACTTGATGATTCGAAAGTGCTGTAAAAGCCCGCTTGAATAAAGAGTTTTGAGTTTGAATATTTAATAGGTATCTAGTATAATTTCTTTTATTCAATTGAGAAAAAATGTTAATAATGTTGTGAAAGAAATACGTCAATATTTCATGGATATTTACAATGCAAAAACATTTACGAATAAAGTGCAGCATTCCAATTTTGTAATTAAATAAAGCATGAATAATTTAAAATATTCAGTCGCGCTTTTCCTTTTACAGTACAGTTTTATGTTTAAACGGGATGTCAGCTTTAGGTTTTTTTTAAATAACAGTAAAATCATTACTGCAATTGCATTATTTACGAAAAATGCAAATTAAAGTTTTTTTATATAACCTCGTTGCATTTATTTTATAATTCGACTTTTAAAGAAAATGATACAAAAACCAAGAATGTTTTAAATAAGAGATACTCATGATACTCCAAATAAAGACTATATTACATTAATCAAAGTAATGTTATTTCATTTTTGTCTATGTATGTATATAAAAATGTTTATAGCTACGTCTGATTTGAAGGTATCCAAAACCGATGTATCGCCAAATCGAAAACATTACTTTACTAAGAAAAAGCCAGCATCGCAAAATAAAATCAAAATACAGCTGTCGCTCGGGTCAACGACCGCTAGATACCGGCGCGGCGGTATTTTTTATGACACTATCGTTTCATTTAGCTGTACTAACATAGGTAAAAAGGCAAGTAGCAAGCCATTAACGTCCCACTGTTGGGCACAGGCCTCCTCACTCGCATAAGAGAGGGTTTTTAGAGCATAGACCCACCACGCTGCTGATTGGCAGGCATAGTACACAAGTGCACTCTCTATTCCTTCACTTTCATAGTCCGATGTGACGGGAATCCGACACGACCGGAGAGAGATTGGGCGCAGGTCCGACGGCTTAACGTGCTCTCCGAGGCACGGGGGTAGATCACACCGCCAACTTCCCATAACATATTAGAGCGTAAATAATGCCAGTAAAACTATTTGAAATTATGTTTTTTTTTTAATCTGGATTAATTTTATTGCCGTCCCATCATCAGATGTGTCATTAGTACTATCGTCTGTTTCCGAAATCGGTCTCTTAACACCTTGTATATTTAGGTCGGGAAGAACCCCTCGTAACTTAAGTCATTCTTAATTATTATCGATATTCTAAATAACATGCTTTTATACATATGTCAGAGAAGAACATCATTCCCGCCGACATCGTTATTAATGGGGTCCATAATTCAACCTCCAAACTGTGGGCGTCGGTGAGTAATGTTAGTGCAATCAAATACTTTATTAGTTAACTCAAATTAATTTATCAAGTCCAATCACTTAAGGATCTCGATATCAAATTACACAATTACATTAACAGTAATAGTCAGAACGCGACAGTTTAAGTAGTCGACCGCCCTGGCGGACCGTTACTCGAGAATTGTCGAGAACACCGCCGGTCTGTGACTCATTGACTTTGTCTGGCGCCGATAGTTGGCGTTGGCGTTGTGGAACCTATTTCATTACAACACACATACATTATATTACAGACCTATGTGTGTTTGTTTAAAAAATGGTTACTATTCGCGGTTGACTTGAAATTTGGCAAATTCCTGTAACCGATTTATTCATTATCCCACGGGATTGGGAATTAATTGGGAAAATTGCTGAAAACTTACATTTTCAGTATATTGTTATTAACGAACTTTTTTTAGTAAATAGACACCAAAATACAGCGAATTCGCCCTCGAGAACTTCGTAATAATGTCAACAATAAAAGCAATCCAATTCACAATTGACATCTGAAGAGCTGAAGTCGTATCTCGATCGGATTACTGATGCCAACTTTGTATTAAGTACAGTTTTACTTTGATCTTCACTTCATCCTTTCAATGTACATTGGATACCTACTTTGAGTTCTCTCTTGATTGCTTTTGTTTGTTTAAATTATAAATTTGATGAAGTCTTTGTTTCCTTTTATATTAAAATATAAGTGTTTTTAACTCTTTAATTATTAACTTAACTTATTATTGTACACCACAATCAAATATAGGAATAGAATATAGGTATAAGAAGGCAGCCCTATCACTTAGTAGCATTAAGTTTGACAACCTTAGTGTTAGGGAAGCTTTATCACGAAAAATTTGTGAATGTGGGATGGAGGAAGGCAATTCAGACCACATCTGTTTTTACACAATTAAATTGTATTAGATATCCTGTATCTTTATTATAAATCTTGCAAAAAAATATCCCACGCCCAATAAATTTTCAGACGCTCCTCTCGCTCCCCAATCACATGATCATTAAATTAATATGTAAATATATTAAAAGGTATAATTTAAAGTTGTAAGAAAGGTATTTTAGTTTGTTGGATAGGACTGATCTTAATAACCTATATACTATGGTATATGGGTATATATTCGTATCACTAACAATTTACTTGATAATGTCTGTGTAGTCTATTCTAATGTTTGTTTTGTGTGTTTGTAGCGTTGATGTGTTTGTCTTGCATGTATAATAACGTAACTGAACAATCTCTTCGAAAAGTCACTTCTACTTCCAAGTAATAATCAATTGATATAACCTCATTCATGCTGTCTCTTCCACTACGCCGACATTGGCAGAATTACTGCTATTAATATAAAGCAGTATAAAGAGCCATAAATCAAAGAAGAAGAAGAAGAAAAGGGAAGGTTACTTAGGTACGAAAAGAATAATCTGTACACAAAAACATATCTAAATCAATATTATAAAGAGGAAACATTTGTGTTGTTGTATGTATATATTCATGTATGTTTGTAAGGTTTTCACACAAAAAATACTATATCGTTTTCAAAAATTTTTTCATCACTACAAAGTTTCATTTTTACTGAGCGAAATATGTTATATTACTTTATTTTAAAAATGTAGAAATCCCTTATAAAAATGCTTTAATGTAACACCCAAGGTGTGAAAAAACTAGTCACAAAAAATCTGTCTCAGGAATGAAAAACTCATCAAATGTTTACTCTACGCCGATGATCAAAGGAATACTTGCATCATCCGCTAATGAGCTACAGGAGATGGTAATTATTATGAATGAAGCTTTGAAAAGGAAAGCAATGAAAATGAATGTAAACGAAACGAAAGTGAGGCTTTTTAAAAGAGATGAATTTGTGATGAATGGCAATATTTCGAAAGAATTTGTGTACATGGGATGTAAATTTACAAAAGATTGAACATGTGAAAGTGATATTGACAGGAGAGTGAATGCAAGAAATATGGTAAATGGTGTTGATAGAGATGAATAGTTAGACGGTGTCTCAAAGGACCAGACTGGCTGTGCATAGAGGAGTGGTGCCAACACTTATATAGGGTAGTAAAAGTAAAATAAATGCGGTAGAGATGAGAGCGTTGAGAAGTATGAGTGGGTTGAAATTGAGTGACAAAATAAAAAATAGTGTGATAAGAGAACGATGTGGTATAAAAGAAGATATAGTGACGTAAATTGAGAAAGGTATGCTTAGATGGTTTGGGCACGTAGACAGAATGCATGAAAGGAGACTGACAAAAAGGATTTAAGTCAAGAGTGTATGGAAAAGTTGGAAGGGAAAGACCAAGGCGTGATGCTATGTATTTATGTACAAGTGTATTATCTTTTTGCTTTCCTGATAAAACTGTCCCCGCTATTATTTTATAATTTACAATTTATAGTCTCTAGTCCTTTTACTATATACTTGGTATTACAAAATTAATATAATACAATAGTTAAACCAGACAATATTTCTATTGCTAATTTATACTTAAACGATAAAAATATAAATTATTTTTAATTTATTCCAAGATGACAACAACGATGTTTCTATTAAACCAAACTCTAAATTTCTGATGGCGACGTTGGATATTTTATGTACGTATATGTTGTTTAAAACTTTTTAGTATCAGGCATTATACCTCACCCATCCCATTTACTTTATGGTTGCCCATTTTGTATAATGTCCAAAAAAAAATTCAAACCCTTCGTGATCCCAGCTGCGAGGAGTTAAGGTGTTCCTCACAACTCACATGTCTTGCCGAGATCGCAATATTTCAGACTCAGGTGTAGGAGTGTTTTAACGTATTGAAGTTTTTTAAACTATTTAGTAAGATTTATGGGGATATTATGCGTTTTTGGCACAAGGGGTTGACAAACAGTTCACGTTGGGAACATCTGCGTGAAACTAGAGTGGGAAAAATTTAAATCCCTTATTTACAAAGTGCGTAAGCTTTTTACCACATTTTACGCACTAGAAAATTTCATCGCTAATAATTTGACATCATCATTTTATTGCCCTTATCCCACTAGGCGGGATCGGCACAGTATGTTTCCTTTCGCCACTTCACTCTATCCGCTGTCATTTCTACATTCACACCTCTTACACACATATCCTCTTTCACACAGTTCATCCACACTTTTTTTGGTCACCCTCTCCAGGCCCTGCCGCTTACCATCATATTTAGGGCCCTCTTGCATACATGGCCTTCCACTTCTTAACTTCTCGGTCCCTGGTGCTACTTTCACACTGCCTCTAATATACTCATTCCTAATCTTATCTAATTTTGTCACTCCACACAGCCATCTCAACATTTGCATCTCCGTTGCATGCAATTTCCTTTCATTCTCTTCTTTGGTGGCTCAGCATTCTGATCCATACAGGATGACAGGTCTTACGATTGTTTTAAAAATTTTCCCCTTTAGTTTCAGGGGCATTCTGGCATCGTAAATTGTTCCCGAGACCAGCCTCCACTTTATCCAACCTGCATTTTTCCTGCTAGTAACATCTCGGTCAATGCTGCCCTCGTTTTGGAAGATAAAGGCAAGATAGCGGAAATCGGAGCAGACTCGAAGGGATACAATATCTAAGACAATCGAAGAAAAACTGGATGGATCCCCGAAATCACAGAACAGATGTTCTGTTTTGGTCCTAATACGGATAAACAAACAATATTAATCTAGTTATGCAAGCCCAACATGTGCCCACAGACGCCTTAAGCATTCTACTTAACATTTGTAAGTAATATATTACTCAAAATTGACTAGGGATTTCTGACCTTTAGATGTGCATAAAAAACGCAGCACATGTGATTACATGATGCAACTTGCCATTGCCTTCCCGTCCCTCAGGACCGCGTTTTTTATATTTTCAAAGGCATTGTGTTTCAGAAGAAAACACAAGCAGACAGTCACGTCTTGCACTCCGACCGATTAACTTATTTAGATCCTCTAAGTTCGTTTTAAGTAGTAATTCATAATTAAAATTTTATATTTTATTTACTTTATTATTTGAAACCGCCAAGTCCGCCGTCCAAATTTGACTATCTATTCTATCAATATTAACCACTGACTATATGTGAGCCCCTTCGTTAGCTCACTCTTGCGAAGACTTGCCGGTTCAGGATAAATGAAAATGCCACCAGATTCTTCACTCCAACGCTCCGCCGCCCACTTGTCACCAACTAACTGTTATTTGCAGAAAACCCGGAAACAGGAACAGGAATACGGTTTGCCGAAAGTGGCCATCTAATGTAGGTTTTTTACGACTGACAAACGTGCACTATTGTGACAAGCAAGCGACGGGGGTTATCGATTTATTGGATAAAATGTGATTCCTATGATTGGCGTTTTATTTATTACCAATCACAGGGGCTACTTTAATTACAAAAATGATTCTATTTTTAGCGATGACAAATAGTGTATACGCTATAGTTACAAACATTATACATACTTATAAATATCAGACTCTAAGTTACAACAAAATATATTATACAACGAACGATGTTTAACAATATCATTTAACAATTTTAGTTTAATAAAAAAGGGGAATAAATTTACAATAAAAAGGGAAAAAGTCGCGAACACTATAACAATGAACAAAAGGGGCGCCAGTAACAAATACATGGTAGTGTGAAAATAATGTTTTAATTATTCATTTAATATGTTTTTTATGCATAATTAAAAAAATACTCGCATTATGCACTCCTTCTCTATATAAACTATAAATGTGTGAAATTTCATATTAATCCGTTCGCGCAATTTTCGTAAAAAAACAGTATGAAGCATTATGCTTCATGTATAGGTTTATAGGTTATATAATAAATAGATTTTTGTGAGTAGAATAAATTTTACGAGCCTTTGTTAGATTTATTACCAAGCCTTTTTGAGCCTACTTAAAAATATAATAATTTGATTTTGATTATTTGTTACATCAGTAGACTTTATTCTCTCTATAATGTTTTTTCTTAGTACGTGCTTACAGTGTATTCTTGTTAGAAGCTTTACCTGTCAACACCTCCGAATGAAAAACGTGATAAGAATATGTTTCAGAGAATTAATTCTTAAATTTCAAGTAAAGCATACAAACTTATAGTACTCAGTAATAATTTTGTATTTCACTAGTTTGAATAACACTTGGTGCCCGCGACTTCGTTTGCTTGTAATTGCTACTTTCTCCCTGAGGTACATACTTAGGTTTTCTATAACATACGAACTTGTAGTAAAATAAATTGTTTATAATATATAAATTAAAAAATGGGTATTTTCTTCTACTTATGTACCAACAAGCAAATTATGTTAGAAAATATATCTCTGGCAATGTTATGGGCAGGTATTTTTATTTATTCCATTAGGTATTTAATTTGAAAAAGTATTAAACGTATATATTTGTAACAAAAACAAGCCGACATCTATCATAATTCGTCAATTTCTATAAAAAAGCTGAAATGTGTGTCAAAACATCTCATGCTGTGTAGAAACCTCTGATTAGGTTAGCATGCTTCCATCTTAACCTAGATCATCATTGAGCAGATCAATCTATCAGCAATAAAAAATACAATACAAATATTGCAGTGAATACTTTAGTCTCGCACTGATGTAGTCGGTTAGAGCGACTCAATTTGGACGAGTCTACGATAGCTGAGCGTGATGGGTCAGTCTCATTCAATCGTCGTCGTCGTCGTCGTCGTCGCTTCAACCGATGGACGTCCACTGCTGGACATAGGTCTCACGTAATGACGTCCACAAGGCCCGGTTTTGTGCCGCTTGGCTCCAGCNGGTTCGCAATTCGTAGGGCTATGTCGGTGACTTTGGTTGTTCATTTCTGATTTGATCGCGTAGAGAAACTCCGAGCATAGTCCTCTCCATCACACGCCGAGTGATTCTGAGCTTTCGAATGAGGCCCATAGTTCGACCACGTTTTGGAGCCATAGGTCATCACTGGCAACACGCACTGTTCGAAGAGCTTCGTCTTCAGGCACTGAGGAATATCGGACGAAAATATCTGGCGTAGTTTCCCGAACGCTGACCAACCGAGCTGGATTCGGCGGTTGACCTCTTTCTCGAAATTGGACCTACCTAGCTGGACTATGTGTCCCAGGTATGTGTGTCTCATTCAATACTCGAAAATAAAATGCACAGGGCGGCTCAAAATGTTTAGATATAAATCAATTTCTTTCTACAGTTTACGCATGAAAAATAACAGAGTTACTTTCGTATTTATAATATCGGTAGTGATTATATTATTTTATGATTTCTCGTTGATATCATAATCTGACATCCAAATCATCTTTGTATATTAAATCCAATTCAATACAAACTTCGATAATTATTCTTCTATTCACAAAATAATGAAATATGCGAATTATATTAGGAGAGTCTGTAAGGCAAATGAACTCTCCCCCTTGAGTGTCCTTTGTTGCGCTAAATATATTATTTATAGTCTGAAAGCTTAAATTATCTACGAAAAGGGAATAATAAAAATGTTTTGTATTATAGCACTCCCATAGGCAATGGCTTAGTGGTTAAACTTTCAGATTTTTGATGATAACGTCACGTGATTTAATTTGAAGCTAAGAAATATTTATAGTACGTAAGCTTTGTTAATGAATTTCTATTCGAGACAGGTTACACATATCTCTTTACTTAAAGTTAAAAATTATGGTTGTAATCGTAACTTATCTTATTCAACTACATTGCAAATAGCTGACTTACTCTCGAAATCCATTCCGTTAAATGAGCGATCCTTTACTAACGTTTTGTGTTCATTTAAACAAAACCAATTTCTATATAAAGCGCCCGAGGTTAATAAATTGCTAGAAGTTACTAAATTATACATACATACATAACATCACCCCTCATTCCTATAGGGGTAGGCAGAGACCACGTCCTTCCACTTGCCACGATCCTTTCATATCTTCTTCGTTTCTTTCATTCTCATTAAACCTTTCATACAAGTTCGTCGGTTTAAATTAATCTTGACCTGGCCCTTATTTAAAATATCCTAGATTTGGTCCAGGAACGTTCGCCTTTGTCTTCCCCATCCAACTTTCCCATTCATTCTTGACTCATAAATCCTTTTTGTCAGTCGCTTTTCATTCATTATTTCACTTTCTCAATTTTAGTCACTACTTCATCTCTCATACCACAACGTTCATTTATTACACGATTTCTTACTTTGTCACTCAGTTTTAATCTACCCATACTTCTCAACGCTCTCATTTCTACCGAATTAATTTTTTTGTGTTTCTTCTGCCACATCCAACATTCACTACCATACATAACTGTTGGCATCAACACTCCAGAATGCACAGCCAGTCTGGCCATTTGAAACACCATCTGGCTATTCATAAAGGCGTGCAGAGCGCCATTTACCACATTTCCTGCATTTGCTCTTCTTTCAATATCACTTTCACATGTACCATCTTTTGTAAATTTAGATCCCAAATATACAAATTCTTTCACCTCTTCTACTTATTCCCCATCTATGAAAATATTGCCATTCATCATAGATTCATCTCTTTTAAAAAGCAAACTAAATTATATACTTATAATAAATATATTATATACTATCTGATCACTTTGTACCACCTTAAAAAATGAATACATAAAAAAAGTGGTAAAGCCATTGATAATTGCAGACCAAAAAGAATTCGTAATCAAATACGGGACATTCACACCAAAGTCCATCAAATATAATAGTTGCGAACAGAATTGTTGGTTGTCAATGACAAATCTCAAAAACATATTAAAAAAACAACAAAGTATTCATTTAAATTTAATATGATTTCTGAACCCCTCCTTGAACTCCCTCAAATAATTCAAAACCAAATTATCCAAATCAATGCAGCCTTTCTCGAGATTTAGCGAGACTAACAAACAACAATTGATAATAGTAAAAAAGGTAAGTAACAGCCCATTAACGTCCCACTGCTGAGCACAGGCCTCGTCACTCATAGGAGAGAGGGTTATTAGAGCATACTCCCACTATGCTGCTTCACTGCTGGTTGACAGGCATAGTACACAAGTGCATTCTCTATTCCTTCACTCTCATAGTCCTATGTGACAGAAATCTGACACGACCGGAGATAGATCATATAAATGACGATAATTAAATTAGGCATTCCAAAATCATTACGGCATAATTTCTTTTCAAAATCCTGATTTTCAACACCCTGACAGAATTTCTTTCATCTTTAATACAGAAAGTAAGTCTGGAATAATTGATAGACAATTTTTATAATATTTGACAGTTGAGACCTAGAAAACGATATTGGAAAAGTTCCTTCATATAATTTTAACGTCAGGTTTTAATATTCACAAAGATATCGTGAAATTGTAAAACTTTTTTGCATCGTGGTGTCGGTGACAGGAAATTAAATTTGCGGTTTTGCGTCTGGAAAGCCTTTTAATCAAATTAATTTTTTTATTTATACTTGCGAACTCATCTTTTATAAGTTAATTTTATTCTGTAGGTAATCCAAAAGAGGCGTGTTTAATAGTAAGATGTGTTTAGGAAAGCGGTAGACATATTAAAATAACGGATTGCACAAATGGCGAATGTTTCCATTCTATAAGAGCTATGGATTACTGAAGACCCAAGAGGAAGGAAAAAGACTCAGATGCAGAAGTCCAAAACAATGGTCCGACCAGGTAGACGCCCTCGCGGTGCGAGTATTCGCTTTGCTACCGGAATGTAGGAAATTGTATTTTCTAATTTGTCTGAGTCTGGACTGGTGGGAGGCTTTGGCCGTAGCTAGTTACAACCCTACCAGAAAAAACGTGCCGCCAAACGAAGAGATTTGTGTTCCGGTACGATGCTGTGTAGAAACCGTAAGGGGTATATCACCTCTTAACAGATTAGCGCTCTTCCATCTTAGACAGTATCAGGTGAGATCACAGTCAAGCGCTTATATGTCAGCAATAAAATAAATTGGTAGCGTAACAGCTGGATACAAAAGCCAGTTAGGCAATTCACATAGCTATCGATCGCCAAAAATGGCACAACCTGCTGCGTCGAGAAAGATGCTCAGCAGTGAGGTACGACCAAAGGAGGATGAGGATAAAGATTCTTAATCCTCCTGCTCCTCCGTAATAATATAAGAAACGCTAAGGTCGTCATAAGTTTCGACTGGGTGAACCGATCTTGATAATTCTTTTTACATGAAAGGTGGTGCTTGTCATAGGGTCCCATTTTAATTTTTGTCCAATTTGATGATGGCATCCATGAGAAAATTGAATAAGTCTTGAATTTGCATTAAGCATATACGCGACAAATGGACTCAAGATTAGCCAACCTATTTTGTTGATTCGTTTTTTATTAGAAAAGATATGTATGTATACTTCAAGGGTTGTTTGATGATAGATTGGTGAGGTTTTGATCAGAGGATCCATGACAAAGTAATGGATCTCTTCAATTCTTATAAGTAAATTAATGATACTCGTCAGAACCTTTTATATGATATCCGGATATTTGACTGACCTACAGTAACGTAGCAATTGTCGTAGTTAAACATAATAATCAATGGAACTCCTCAACGGGTTACAGTAAGGGTGCGATTTGTGGCTTAATGTCTAACTGTCTGTAATCAAATTGCAATGAGCTTGCGCTTGTTACTGCATTGTAATAATTACTGAAGGTGTATTATGTGTGAAGCCGAGTGGGGGAAGGGAGGACTTTTGCGTATTAATGACAAGCTCCATAGTGATGAGTTTGTCAGTATTCAAAGTAGGTACCTAGATATATAGCTGCAGCTATACATGCCAAGGACACGCGGGACACTCCTACCTTTGTCGACGCCGACCCCAAATATAGGAATACGAAGAACTCTAAAAAACAATATGCATTTGTCTTTTTACTTTTTAGAGCATGTTAATATAGTTCGTATTGAAAGTGGTTCTTTTATTGTTAAGTTTTTTTGAATTATTATACCTTGTGCATAAAAGTATTTACTGTACAGTACTCTCTCTCTCTCTCTCTCGGGAAATGCACATCACAAAATTCCTGAAGAGAATAGAATTCTGTGATAACTCTGTGATAATTCTCGTCCAATCTGTCAAATATTTACTATCCTGATAATTCAATTTTATTATATACTGATATAAGTCGCAAGGATCAAGGATAATAAACTAGCTAACGTAATCCCCAGTAGCGATTACATCACTTATTGTTGTAGAAAAATAAACTGACGGCAACTCCCGGGGAACAAGTTGAAAAACTTTAATAGCTGTGTTTTTAACTTTGGCGTAAATAAAAGAGCTTTATCGTGTTTTTAAAAATGTTTCGGTTATTTGTAAGCTGTGTCTATATATTTTCTACCTAAATTTTTTTTTTAATTGAAGACGTTCGAGAAGTTCTTGGTAGATTCGAGCGTTAATAATATTATATTAAACTGAAACTATTTTCGTCCATCTATCGCATGTTGCATTTCAGCAGACCGCGGAGATGAAATACGCTTGGTAGAGCAACCAAGACCAATATGGCTACATTCATGGCTCATATCAGCTGACTATGTACACGTTTCACTTGCATAGTGATCTCATTAAACCACACTTATGTTTTTTATTTTACTTATTTTTGATGACCTCGCTGGCGCAGTGGTACAAATATTCGCTTTGTTAGCAGAGGTTCTGAGTTCTATACTCGGTAGGGTGAATTTTGGAAATTGTATTTTCTAATTTGTCTGAGTCTAGACTGATGGAAGGGCTTCGGCCGTGGCTAGTTACCACCCTACTAACAAAGACGTACCGTCAAGCAAGACATATGTGTTCCGGTACGATGCTGCGTAGAAATCATTTAAAGTAAATTGCCTTTTACCAGATTAGCACGCTTCCATCTAATTGCATCAATTGCAAAATCATTGGTCACAGTCACGAGCTAACTTGTCAGCAATAAAAACAAATATTTACATATAAAGTTATACATCATAAAGTAATCTCCGACATTCTAAAACACAAAAGCTTCTGCTTTCCAAGCTTTCAAGCTCATCAATAAAAGCTATTTCGTTCTCAATTGACATCTTAAGAGCTGAGTCAATCCCCAGACCGGATTAGAGATGCTAACTTTGTCTAACTACAGTTTGGTTTCGACTCGAACTTTCTCGTTTCATTGTCAACTTTCGTTCTTCAAATCCCTTTTGATATACGAGCGTAAAACAGATAAAGGACACATACTATTTACATTACCTTTGTCTGTTAAAATGTGAATAAAAAAGATTTTTTCAAGCGAAATCTTTAAGTGCAGCTCATTCATTATTTAATATAACTTTACTGACCATATTTATTTATATACTTAATGGCTTTTATTAAAAGTTAAGAATAAACTTAACTAAAAAGAAGTTCAGGTGGTCTTATAGCTTAATAGCGATTTCTTTCAGACAACTTTGAGTTAAAAAAGCTGTGAATAGTAAAAAAGGAAGGTAAGCAATAACATAAACATATCAACATGTTATTATAAACACATAATGTCGTAAACCCAATGCATTATTGACACTAATTAATATATTATATTAAAATGATATATGCAGTTACAGCTTGATTGGATCCTCGTTTATCATAAGTTTAATATCGAATCGCGTTAACCTGGTACAAGTTAACTTACGTGCCATAACACATAACAAAAGGCTTATTATTATGTATTTAAACGATAACAATGATAATAAATCACACATTGTAACCTAAAAAAATATACTTAAAAGAGTAACCGCTGAGTTTCTTGCTGGTTTCTTCCTAGCAAAAACAACCTTTCGAACCGGTGGTTGATTTGTTAACTACAGACAGACTCGTGACACTTCAAAAGTGGTTTTTGAAGCTTTGACAAGTACAAACGTCATTTTTAACATACATAGCATCAGGTCTCATTCCCATAGGGGTAGGTAAAATCCACGTCCTTCCACTTGCCATGGTTCTTACATATCTCCTTCGTTTCTTTCATTCTCAATCAAACCTTTCATACAAGTTTAGAGTGCTCTTAATCTGACTCTTATTCAAAATGTCCTGGATTTGATCCAAGAACGGTCCCTTGGTATTCTCTTCCAACTTTCCCATTCACTCTTGACTTATAAATCCTTTTTGTCACCCTCGTTTCATTCATTCTCTCTACATGCCCAACCATCGCACCATACTTTTCTCATCCAGGTCGTACTACCAAAGTTCGTACCGGAGACACTTATTATATATGGCCGTTTCTCATTTATATTTTGTAACATTTTGTATGTGAATTCATAATTAGCTGCTAATGATCTGTCAGATTAACAACAGAGGAGATATCCACGTCATTACACGTTTAACGTTGGGGCACTCTAATCAACTGTCTCTAACAAAGCCAACGAGATGATTTCGAGTTTTATACAAAACGACATATCGTTTGTCACATAAATATTGTTTACTACTTTCTATTAGGATTTTCTCAATATTTGCTCAAAGTTGGGATGTTGGCGGTATGCTCCACCTCCGTGTCTAGAAGAGCACGTTAAGCTGTTGGTTCTGCGCCTGAACTCTCTCCGGTCGTGCCGGATTGCCGTCGGATTGGCCTGTGCCCAGTGGGACGTTAACAGTTTGCTAATTGCCTTAATTTTACTTAATAGATTCTAGACCTTAGACAAGGACCGAAATGGATATACTGAGTATTTGTCAAGAGTCAAAAGTTTTTTGTTACCTTAACCCTATAGGAGAAGGAAAATATCGTATGATATATAGCCAAACCACAGAGGAGTACCGTGGTTGATAATTACTCTTAAAACTCGGCTTTATGAAAAAGTTTAAGTACCCGGAACTAGTTAATAGGTGGTTCAACATAAAATAAATTGTTCCAGCCTTTCATGCATGATCCAGTGACATAACCCTTCGATTATCCGGCCGCGTTTTGTATTGAGCTCCCTAATTTGCCCACGCTTTTTAATGGAAATAACCATCACCTGCCTACCCCACACGTACGTTTTTGCGTTGCCCGCGGGTCGAATGACACTAAAGTGGCTCTTGGGCCTGAAATGTTCATGAAAGACTACCAAATGTTATGATTTTTATGATAAATAATAGTTAAACTATACATGTTTTTTTTTGTTCATTAATTTGAGACTGCTGTAGCGTTATATTGCGCTAAACTTTGAGATGAAAGAGTCAAAGAGAGAGCAAAAAGTCCGTTTTGTATTTATAGCCTCATAAATTAAAATTCAGGAGCTTTTATTGTTACTTACATCACTCATATAATCAAAAACACAAATAGTAACTAATAAACACTCCCAGTTTATAAAATACCACAAAAAACTTAACGACCTTCGATGCTACACCGTTCGTCACTATGTAACTGATTTACTTTTGGTTTTTCTATTGTCTAGTGTTATCTCTACGCATGTTTTGTTACGACAGTTACGAAGAAGCGAAATAGATAATACATATTGTGACTTAAAAAGAAAGAGATGCTTATATTTCTGATTGCCCCGGTTAAATAGTAGTACACACTGGCGATCTAAGGGATAACGAAATAGGCAGTTTTTCAAGAAAGTAATTGGCAATTAATCGTGGGGTTTAAATGTCCTATGCACCTCTCAGATTAGAATGTCAGCTTAATACAAGTTCGTCGAGAAGTTACAATATGAAGTTCAGTCATTGTTTGATAGATAAGCCAATACCTTGACTTCCTATTAGTATTTCTTATACAAAAACACCTTTCTTTTTCTTCAAAACTATTCAGCGTTTTGGTTTGGTTTTGTTAATAAGCAAAGCTATTCCTTTAGCTCATTTAAGGACGCATTTCCTTATACTTATTTTCATATTTATTCCATCACTCTGTAACAGAGATTGAAACTAATCAGCCGATGTGACTCAAACTGGTTTTTTTAGAAAAGTAATATTAGTAAGACAATTTTAAACCAATAATCTCACGCACTAACTCATCACTAGCCCTTCAAAACTGATTTGTTTTGCAAGGTAGAACTAATTTCTCCATTGGGTCGGTAGTTACATAAGTGACACCAGGAAGAATGCCAAATTAGGCCAGGTTACAGCCTAAGCCCGTAAATGCTGGTGTACTGCAGGGGTCAGTGCTGTCTCCCACACTATTCATTCTGTTTATCAAAGATATGTTACAAACCATTAATATTAATTGCTACGAAAATAATAGTACGGGAGACACCTATTAGAATCACCATGCACTGCTCTCTCACACTCAATTAGAGGAGTACAGGCGCAATCTGGTAGTGGAGGTTGAGATGACACTCACACAAGTCTTTGATTGGGGTGCAAAGGATATTTTACAATTTAATCCAACAAATACTCAAGAGTGCGCTTTTACAACCAACAACGTTTACATTACCACCTCAAAACACATTGGAATCCTAGGCGTCGACATTTCCATTAAAGTCCAGTTCCGTGCTCAAATGGAAGGCAAAATAAAACTGGTTTCAAAAAAATCTCGGTATGCCCAATGAGCGATACTTTGTTCCCGAGCATAGGATGTATAAGGCCCAAATCAGACCGCACCTCGAGTACGGCTCTCATCTGTGGGCTGCAGTACGCCAATACCAACTCCTTCCATTTGACCGAATACAGAGACGAGCAATGCCAATTGTCGACGACTCTCAGTTAACACTTCAGTTTTAAACACTAGAACACGGTAGAAACGTTGGGTCTCTATGTGTGTTCTATCGTATCTATCACGAGGAAAGTTATGACGAGCCATTTCATTTGGTCTCGTTTCTAAGACAAGGCTATAAAAAATAATCTAAGATATCAAAAAATCTCGTCCATCTATCGCATGTCGCATTACAGCCGCAGTATGGGGTAACGTAAAAAGCCAAGGCCACTGTGACGGCGTCCATAGCTCGCATCAGCTGAACGTATAGCGTTTATATTCTCATCAACTTGGCTTCATAAAACCATACATTTTTACGTATATTATTTTGTTTGTTCATTTTCCATTAAAAATTTCATACAAAAAGGTTTAAATTGAAAAAATTGGAATTGATTGTCCGCAATAAATTAAAACCGTGTCCAATAAATAGATGGACAGTATAAAAAATGGAGCGGGAGTGGAAAAAAGATAGGTATAAATTTAATTCATTTAGCAAAGTAAGAATAAACGGGCAACGTTGAATTATGCATTGGGCTGCGGGCGTTAAAAGTTCAATACACCACAGTATAAATATATCGGTAACTTAGTAGAGGGAAAGGTTTTAAATGTAAACTATTATATAATACAGAAAAGGTACAGGTGATCGGTAGTCTATTGATGTCCCACTGCTGGCTTCCTCACTCAAAGGAGAGAGGGTTTTTGGAGCAGACATTGTGCCACTGCGGATTACACATACCCTAGAATTACTCCTGTAATAATTCATGGATCAGTAACCATTTTTTATAGAAGAGTAATAATTGTTATGAGGATATTGATAAGGGCCACAAATGTTATGAGTATAATGGTGGGGGCCTCAAAAGATTTGTAAATATTGATGCGTGTTATGTGGGTGTTGGTGCGGGCAATAAATGTTTGGAGCATATTGGTACAGGCCTCAAATGTTAAGTAGATATTGGTGCGTCCAACGAGGGTTTTGGTTCGTGCCACAAATGTTATGAGTTTAATGGAGGGGTCCTCAAATGTTTAGTAGATATTGGTGAGTGTTACGAGGGTATTGGTGTGGGCTTCAAATGTTATGAGCATAATGGTGGGGGCCCCAAATGTTTAGTAGATATTAGTGCGTGCTACGAGGCAATTGGTGCAGGCCACAAATGTTTGGAGTATAATGGTGGGGGCCTCACAAAGTTTTGTAAATATTGATGCGTGTTATGAGGGTGTTGGTGCGGAAAATAAATGTTTGGAGCATATTGGTACATGCCTCAAATGTTTAGTAGATATTGGTGAGTGTTACGAGGGTATTGATGTGAGCCACAAATGTTATGAGTATAATGGTGGGGCTTCAAATGTTAAGTATATATTGGTGCGTGTTACCAAAGTATTGGTGACGGCTTCAAATGTTATGAGCGTAATGGTGGGGGCCCCAAATGTTTAGTAGATATTAGTGCGTGCTACCAGACAATTGGTGGAGGCCACAAATGCTATGAGTATTATGGTGGGGGTCCCAAAAGTTTTGTAAATATTGATGCATGTTATGACGGTGTTGGTACGGACAATAAATAATAATAATAATAATATAATAATAATATTTCTTTATTAGGTGCAACAAAGGCCCATTTGTTAGTTACAATTTCACTTAAAAAACTATGTTAGTGGAAAAAAAATAGCAACAAATTATACAGATATTTAAATTTAAAAAACTATCTAAATAAATGTTTGGAGCATATTGGTACAGGTTTAAAATGTTTAATAGATATTGGTGCGTCAAACGAGGGTTTTGGTTCGTGCCAGAAATGTTATGAGCATAATGGTGGGGGCCACAAAAGTTTTGTAGATATGGGCGCGTGTTATGAGGGTATTGGTGCGGGCTTCAGATGTAATGAAGATATTGGTGTGGAACACATTTCATTTAATAAACACAATTTGATTAGCTAAAATTAATTTTTGCAGTCATAGCCGTATTTATCGTTACTCTGACTTAGACACCTGACGGCTGGTGGCTTTCCCCTGATTTTAAGCTTTTAAATATTGACTTGTAGGCTTTCAGAAGAACCTATCTGGTAAGACGTAATATATGGTTTAATAGTTTCTACACACCATCTTACTGGAACGTTAAAATATTGCAATGTTTTCCTGAGGAAAATATCCGTTGTAGACCTTCAAACCGTACGATGTGTTCTAAACCGGGCACATTAAAAAATAAATAGGTCACGACGCAACTTGTCCTCATGGTATACCAGATAATACAGTGTAAATATGTCATTGAACCATGAAAGACTAAGTTTAATACATTTGGTGCAAAGATGTTTTTAGGCTACAAAACTCTCATCACAAGAAAACCAAAACTATTCCAGATTGTTTTAAAATTTTGCAGTGACTATTTTTGTTTTGCAATGTAGACGTTATACAAAATACTGATTTCCCCACTGTGGAATCACGTTAAATAATAAATAAATACACTGTCGCTTTTTTCGTTTGTCTATACATTTCCGTTTGTTACTTAGTAGATTACATCTATGGACTTCCTTCCAGAAAGTTAAATATTTTATTTGTATCGTTTTTCGCTTTTTGTGATCTACTACAAGTCGGTACCGACGGGAAACCACGCCTGCAGGAAGCTAAAGGTGAGTGGAAGAAGTTCGATATTGCTCCATGTTATATCGCCGATAGTGCAGATCCTATATATAAAAATACGGTCCATTAACATCGAAAGTGAAGACCAGCTTAGGTGGAGAAATCCACAACCACCCGGGTCCTTTCGATTAAGCCAGCCAGCCTCATTTACATTTGGACGATCACCGTATTACAATATAGAAACAATTGTATTACTGAATTTACTTACTCTACGATGCAACAAATTCATAATGTACTGATCTTTTAAATTGAACCACTGTTTGTGAAATGGTTTGAACTTATAGAGTCTTGCTATGAATAAATTTAGTTAACTTTAAACAGAAATTATGTGAGAATTTTAAAGATACATGTTAATAAGTTGTAAACTTAGTACATGTAACTGTAATAAAAGAATATTTCATGTAAAGTAAGATAAAAGGTACTCTTTATAATGTAAAAGATGGAAACTAGCAAGGGCATTGCTATGGCATTTTTGTTGCCCAGAAAATTGAACGGATTTCCATATTCTCTAGGATTCCAGAACTATACCTAGAAGAACAGCTAGTACAGTTTATAAATCAACGAATTTGACATACTAAGATACACTTAAATATAATTTAAAATCCAAAAGCTCCATTGGACAATCGCATCACGAAAATATAATAATGCAAAACCTGTTAGCAAAGCTACAAGTGTAATAGGAATATTTCACCGCAAACTCTGTTAATCCTTTCAATATTTCATGCATTTTATCCGGCCATAACTCTAAAACTACGCGAACGTTGTTATTGTTTTATTTTTGAATATTTTAAGCCGTCCAAAAAAGCGTAATAGTGTAAAATACGGAGGCACTTGGTCGTGAAACAAAAAGCTTTAACACGGCAAAGCCATTCGCTGGAGTTTCGCAATAAACTAACCATGTATTCAAAATACGGATTTTGTTTGAAAATATAGATTATAAAACATAATGCCTATTTGCGAATACATGCTTTTTATCGTGTAAATATTCCTAAGAATTAAAATACTATTTTTTACTATTCGTGGATAACTGTTTGACAGATTTAAAAGAAAGTATGTATGGCTTAAGAATGAATGAATTACTCTTCAAATGTTTACTTTACGCTGATGATCAAGTAATACTAGCGTCATCCGCTAATGAGCTACAGGAGATGGTAAATATTATGGTATGGTAAATATAATGCTTTGAAAGGGAAAGGAATGAAAGTGAATGTAAACAAAACCAAAGTTATGCTTTTTGAAAGAGATGAATCTATGATGAATGGCAATATTTTGATAGATGGGGAACAAGTGGAAGAGGTGAAAGAATTTGTATACTTGGGATCTAAATTTACAAAAGGTGGAATATGTAAAAGTGATATTGAAAGGAGAGTGAATGCAGGGAATATGGTAAATGGTGCCCTGCGCGTCCTTATGAATAGCCAGATGGTGTCTCATTGGGCCAGACTGGCTGTGCATGCAGGAGTGTTAGTGAAAGTTGGTTATGGCAAAAGAATCACAAAAGTCAAATAAATGCGGTAGAGATGAGAGCGTTGAGAAGTATGAGTGGATTAAAACTGAGTGACAGAGGAAGATATAGTGTGATAAGAAAACGTTATGGTTTAAAAGAAGATGAAGTGACTTACATTGAGAAAAGTAGGCATAGATGGTTTGGGCATGTAGAGAGAATAAATGAAAGGAGACTGACAAAGAGGATTTATGAGTCAAGAGTGAATGCGAAAGATGAAAGGGGAAGACCAAGGCGAACGTTCCTGGATCAAATCCAGGACATTTTAAATTAGGTCAAGAGTAATTTAAATGTATGTATGTGTATTTTTTAATTAGACGTCTGTAAACTGTTTTCTGGGAGTCCCTTATAGAAACGTCGACAGTTATTTTTAAAATTTTAGACTTAAATTAAAAAGGAAGCTTTTTAAGGTCACAATGTGGAGTACAGGTCTTCTCACTTATAGAAAAGAGAGTTTTTAAAGCATTGACCCTCTTTTGCTCTACTGCGGGTTAACAGGAGATAAATGCTCTAGAATTACAACCGAGATTTGCAGGTGTCCCCACGATATTTTTCTTCACTGAAAAGCACAATGATGAAAAGAAATGTACACACAAACTTTTCACTTATGACGAGACTCGTTTGAGGCAATCACGTGTGCTCCTCCGCTATCGTGATGTGTCCAGGGTTATTTCAGTTTATTTTATAATATTTTTATTTAAAGATATAATAAAAACAAAGTAAAATATTTATTTTATTTATTTATCCACCAAAATAAACCTTAAAATTAGTATACAAAGCCCATCTTATCCCTTATGAGAGATCACTTCCAGGAACCCTAAAAATAGGAGACTTTACATACATCGACAGGTGTTGTAGGTGCTATCTCTACAAGTGGTATTTTAATTATACTTAAACATAACTTTGCATATATTGACTATTTGAACGGGTACATATCACGATGGCGATTTTTAATTTTTAATTTTTAATTTTGCCGCGACCCAGTTGCAAGGATCGTGGTCACGACGATACTGTTAATAAACCACGAAAATTTAAGTTTAAAACAATAACTTAACATACATAATACATATATAGATACGTATATCTAATTAGATATATATATGTATATATGTTATATATACTAAGAAAATGTTAAAGAGATAAAAATATACAATAATGTTTATTTGGAGTTAGATAATAAATACTCTGTTAGTCTGCTTTGGAATAGGAAACGTCCTGGGTAAACCTTGAATATGTTAGTGGGCATTGAGTTCCAGATCCTCGTTGGAATAACAGTGAATAATTCCCCATAAAATACCAAGTTATATAGAGGACCGAGTGGTCCAAAAGTTACGTTAGTTATTGGTTAAAATATTGAAAAGAAGTAAGATTTTATGCATATTTCGGCGAAAGCGGATGGGGAGCCATTACAACTCACGTTGGAAGTCCGAGATATGGTCAAATTGGCGCAATGTGAATGTGAAACGGATGCACAAATGTTGAAGTTTTCAAGTTTAGTGAGCAGCTCTTCAGTAGCTTCGGTGTAGCAAACATTAGCATAGTTCAGTAGAGGGAGTAGAAAGAAATTGATATTTCTCTATTTATCAATATAGCAAGCGGAAGCAGCGAGTCCCGGTATAAGATTGAGCAAAGCGCTTGAATTTGTTTTTTACCCATTAGGTCTTTGCGATATCTCATTTAATACATATAAATAGCGTATTTAGCGTACCATGTGAAAAACAAATGTGATATAAATAATAAATAAGTTTATTAAACAAAAAAATATACAAGGTTCAAATAAATACAAATAAATAAGAGAGAGAGAGAGAGAATACACTTTATTATACACCATAAACAATACTTACAATATATACCATAACTTTATCATAAGGTACAAAAAGGGCGTTAGACAGATTTATTACGGAAATGGGTAGGTGGTGTATAAAAGGTATAGTACATAGATACATATAAAACATACATACTAATTAATAATATTTACATACGAAACCAAAAATACATATAATAATAAAGTAATATATATAATTATATATAAGTATAGTCGTCGTCTAAGTGCACAGGGAAAGGTAGTGAACCTTGACGAGGTTTTTACAAACATTAAAAGAGTTAGCCTCTCTGATTGCCCAAAGAACATAGTTTTATGGGGAATAAGATTAAGTTTAAGGCTCCAGGATGGCCTTAAACAATGAGCCTTATATTCTAAAAGTACAAATAAATTTATGATTAAACATCTGTCCCTAAACTAGGTAAAAACCTGTATTTTAGGCGACAACGTCCTCCGCAAAATGTATAGAACAAACATTAGACTAAGCATTATGTGAACAATAATTTCAATTTAAAGAAAAACAGAGAAAATTAAATTTATAAAAGTAACAACATACAAACAAACATCTGGATTTGTATGTATATGTGTATGTATGTATGTATCCAAGTGTGTATATTTGTATATGTGTGTGTGTGAACAGGAGAAGTGTGTTGTGCGAAATGTGTTGCATTTACCCATATTACGCTTAAGCCTTATTTTTATTATATATTAAATAAATAAAAAATTAAGTAAGTAGCAGCCCATTAACGTCCCACTGCTGGCCACAGGCCTCCTCACTCGCATGAGAGAGGGTTTTTAGAGCATAGACCCACCACGCTGCTCCACTGCGGATTGGCAGGCATAGTATACAAGTGCACTCTCTATTCCTTCACTCTCATAGTCCGATGTGACGGGAATCCGACAC
>JACTOM010000059.1:207021-332455 GCA_015832385.1 Elymnias hypermnestra
ACAAGTGCACTCTCTATTCCTTCACTCTCATAGTCCGATGTGACGGGAATCCGACACGACCGGAGAGAGATCAGGCGCAGGACCGACGGCTTAACGTGCTCTCCGAGGCACGGGGGTGGATCACACCGCCAACTTCCCAACTTCGGGCAAATATTGAGAAAATCTTAATAGAAAACTCAATATTGGTTTTTGAATTGGCCCGACCCGGGACTCGAACCCAGGACCTCATGTCTGTAGTCGAACATGCTAACCACTAGACCAATGAGGCAGTTATTTAGTTATTTTCATAGCATTATATTTATTATATCTTACGACATACCGTTGTGGGGCAAGGAGGCGGACATTGAAACTATATTTATTTTACAAAAAAAAGGGCAATACGTGCCATATCTCAATTAGAATCTCATGCTTCTCTATGAGATAAATTCAAAGAAACATCAATTCTCTCAGTACCGTCGCAATATATATGTCGGAGTGCAAGAGTCTGTGGATCGATGGTCCGTGTGTAATAGTCTGTGAAACGCTGGCGCAATCTTTGTATCGGCGTGGGGGCAGAGTCAATAAGTGGCAGTCCGGCCCGTCACTCGGCAGTCCTCGAGTGGCGGTCTGCCGGAGTGGTTGACTATTGAAACTGTCGCGTTCCTAGCTATTATTGTTAATGAGTTTGTGTAAATTGATATCGGGAACATTAAGTGATTGAACATTATTAATTAACAAAGTGTTTAATTGCACCAACATTACCCACGAACGCCCACAGAATAAGAAATGAAATAATGGATCCAATTAATAACGATGTCGGCGGAGAACCCTACGCCCCTTTGCTTTATGCTTCTCCGTTTTCTCTATTATTCTCCGACATATATTTAATAATGTCTTATACATTCTTGATAATATTCATTTTTACGGTAAGAAAAGTGAACCACACAATTTTAATACAAGAATTAAAAACAAACTTGTAATTCCATATTTTAGAGTGAAGAAGGTTCAGAATTGATTTGTTGGGTTCAGCATACACATTTTAATAAGATACCTCAATCAGTTTTAAAGTTGCCTCCACATAATTTTAAGAAATATGTCAAAAACATCCTTTTACAAAAGGCATATTATAATTTTAACGATTATTTAAGCGATGGAAATGTTTGGACTTGATCCCAGTTGCTCACAGAAACGATATATTACCCATTGTAAAATACAAAACTATCTTTATAAGAGTAACCGTTGAGTTTCTTACCGGTTTCATCTCATCGGATTCAACTTTCCAAACAGGTGCTTTGGTTGCGGTTTCGTTATACACGCCGGTGTGTATAGATTTGTTGGTTGTTAGCAACGGACAGACTACTGACGATTCAAAAGTGCTTTTTGTGCCTACTTTAATAAAGAATACTATGATTTCATTTGATTTAAATAATCAAAAAACTCTGCCTCATTGGTCTAGTGGTTAGCATGTTCGACTACAGATATGAGGTCCTGGGTTTGAGTCCCGGGTCGGGCCAATTCAAAAATCAATATTGAGTTTTCTAATAAGATTTTCTCAATATTTTCCCGAAGTTGGGAAGTTGGCGGTGTGATCCACCCCCGTGCCCCGGAGAGCACGTTAAGCCGTCGGTCCTGCGCCTGATCTCTCTCCGGTTGTGTCGGATTCCCGTTACATCGGACTATGAGAGTGAAGGAATAGAGAGTGCACTTGTGTACTATACCTGTCAATCCGCAGTGGAGCAGCGTGGTGGGTCTACGCTCTAAAAACCCTCACTCCTCGGGGTGAGGAGGCCTGTGCCCAGCAGTGGGACGTTAAAAGTCTGCTACTTACTTACTTAATCAAAAAACAATATAAAAGAAATATATAATGTACACGAAATATTTCATTAAGAAAGACAAGTCACGTGTATGAAAATGTCACGTATTATTTTGATATTACACTTAGGTTTTTTCTATAATATTAATGAATTACAAATCTCGGTATGTCTAATGTATTTACATGGAATAAATATGTTAATTATTGTTATTTTTCTTAATTCATTTGAAATTTAAACTTATAAGTGTTGTGTGTTACAATTATTTATAAAAATGTGACAAATCTTGCTAGTTTTTAACTTGATCAATTGGCTCTAGCTTCAAGACACGAAATAACCACCAGAATCTAATTTTTATAATTAATATGTGAGTTTTGTTAATTGCCACTTGTTGTTTGTGGATTAATATGTATTTGTGTAAGCAATTTAAAGGTATATGTATATTATAATGAAGATTATACGTCATGCGTCACGTGAGCCCAGATTGCGTTCGTGCAACTAGAAAATTGCCGTACGTCCTGCTCATCCAATTACGAGCATTCCTTCGGTAGAGATTCTGAAAGGGGCTAGGTTGGGGATGTATTAAGAGTAATTTCAATTGTTCTAACTGGTTAGGGCTTGATAGTAATCTCATCTGATGATAAAGTAAAGCCGCGCTAAGTTAGCCTTTATTAGGAGAGTGGTGACTGGCTACGAATGACGGTTTTCATCAGTTTAGACTAAAATACAATTTTCCAAATTTTCCATACCAGAAACCAAACCCAGGACCTCAGCATTGCGCTATCGAGATCGTGAAAACATTTTGGACAGTTGCCTTAAGAAAATCTACTCTAATTTGCAAGTTTTAATTATCAGTATGTCACTTTATAACGAATGTTTCTAAGGCTTAATTTTATATAACCCTTCGATTGCCCGTATTGACATGATACCATAGTACTGTCTCAACTTGAAAAATCGGAAATATAATCACCTCTTTCTTTTTGAGTCATAATGTGTATTATCTATTCGCTCCTCGGTAACTGTCGAAGCTAAATATGAGTAGAAGTAATACCAGACAATAGAAAAAAATAATCAGTTACGAAGAGACCGTTACTAAGGGTGCGTGTATCGCATCGAAGTTCGTTAAGTTTTTGTGGTATTTTATAAACTGTGATTGTTTATTAATAATTATTTTTATTTTTGATTGTATAGGTAATGAAAACCCTTGAGGTATGTTTTATTTTTTAAGAAATGAGCCTATAAATACAAGATGGACTTTCTTCACTATCTCAAAGTTTAGAGCGACATAACGCTACACTAGAGTCTTAATGTATTAAATAAAAGGTAACACTGTATAGTTTAACTATTAGCAAATATAAAAATCATAAAATTCGTTAGTTCTTCATGAACATTTAAGTCCCTAGATTCAGTGTAGGCGTCATTCGACCCGCGGGGTAATCGTCGCAAAAACGTCCTTGTGGGGAAGGGCAGACGACGTTTATACCCGTTAACAAGCGCGGATAGTCAAACGGATAATTAAAACAACTAAAGTAGTTTTTATCTATGTCCTACTTGGATATATTGTCCAATCTGGCTAATCAAGAACTAGAGAAATCTCCTTAAGAAGGAGTAATTCCCTGGTCCCGTCGCGTACGTGGCAGACTGTAACCTCTGTTAGTGGCAGATGAGCATATTTTCATGATGTTTATGGCAATTTTAAATTTCATAATGAGATATAAACGACAGCTTTACTGTTTACGGTTTCTAAAATTTCGGGGAACGTTTACTGAAACTAAAAAAATTAAAGTTGTTTTTTAAAAAAAGTACAAAAGTGACTCGTGATCTACTAATGGTATAGTTTGTTAAGAATATGATAACACAAAAACATATAAAAAATAAAGTAAGTTCAATAAAAACGTATCTATTTTAACACAATGTTTTGGGCACCACTTGAAATTATTTTTGTGTATTTTTTATTGATCGCCTGATTACTGTAACATTAGCTATTTCATAATACTCTTTATGGGACACCTTTATATGAACCTGTGTATCATTTTTACCTATGAACACAAGGTTAACACATTGCACTGGAGAGGTGCTCCATGAGGTTTCCATTTTTAGTTAGTATTTCGACTTAGTCACTGACGTCAGAAGTCACAATGGTGACTAAAAGTATATTGTAAAATATCAAAAAATAACCAATAAGTGTGCCACAAACCTAACCTCTTTACTGGTTTGACCTCTCACTCATGCTATCCCAAGCATGTAATAAATACACGTGAGAAAACAAAAGGAAAAACGAAGCGCCGCTGCAATTAAGTTTTGGGAACGAGCTCGTACAGAAACAAGAGCTGAACAATATATACAAAGAGATTTAACGTTTTTGCAACACATTTTATAACCTTTCTTATTTCCAAGAAATATTTCCTTTGAGCTTTTTATTTTTGATAATGGTTTATACTTTCAGATTCTTACTTTTATTCATTTAAATTATATACTAATCGCTTTCCAGCGTCGTCACTTGCGTAGATCCCAATCCTGTAAAAATATGTGAGTGATATCTACCTTATGACCATCTCCACTACGATTAATAATCTTTTTATGAGCGAATTCTTCTACTTTTCATCATTTTAAAAACTATCCTTGACTTTTCACATTTCATTTCGGAAATGATATGCTTTTGGGTACATTAGTGGATCGTATGAAAGTCTATAACGGATGTTGGGGAGGGACTCAAGCTCAGGTAAATCCGGTTTCAGCGGACTGTATGTGGTTCCGATGCTTTGATCTTGCGGGTTCGGTTCGTCAATGTCCAGGTTCTTGAGAGTTTCGGTCTTCAGTTCTTCGTTGCTTGAGGGTACGGGTCTTTGGTACTTCAATATTCAATGCGTGGGTATTCGGGGTTCGGTTAGGCAGAGCTCTGGTTCGATGGTCACAAGTCGCGCTTAGTACTGGGATCTACTCCTTTTTTTTATTCGAAGTGTGTAGTTGCTGTTAGCCCTACTGGCTTTGACAGCGTAACCGAGAGGGGTGGCGAGCGCAGAAGCTCTGCCGAGGGGTGGGCCCGTAGAAGGGCCCTGCTGCGTCGGGGGAAAACGTTGCTCTAAGGGCGCCTCCTGCGAGGCTCGGACCTAGGCTTAGAGCAACGTTTGCTGCTGCTGAAATAGACAATCGGACAGGTGCTTAATCTTGACGCCCATTTGTCCGCGACTGGTGGCCGCGGCCGGGGTGCGTCAGATAGCGGGGACCTCGTCTTCGCCGGCGAAGACGCTGTGTGTGTGTGTTAGTGTACGGGGCATTGTCAATAGTAATCTGGTCGTCTGGGTCGTCAAGGACGTGTTTGGGCCGCCTCTTCCTAGGCGGGATGTTTAGCCTAATCCCATAAGAGGCGGCATTTCTAATGAGAGGGTTGGGGTGACTGACGGCTCTCTTGAAGTAGTCTACGGAGAGCGTTTTGAAATGATTGTTGACCGTTGCGAGGTCGAGATCTCTGTGGAGATCGACGTTGCGCATGAACCAGCGGGCGCCCGTGGCTATGCGCATGAATTTGTTCTGCAGCGTCTGGAGTCGAACCAGCCGGCGTGCAGGAACGTGAGCGAACACTACGCTCGCATAAGAGAATATGGGGCGGATGCAAGTTTTGTAGAGTGTCACCTTGTGGCGCAGTGACAATTTACTCTTCTTGCAGATCATGGGATCTACTCCGCTCGGGAACGGCGTTTTATACAACTCTCCTGCTCGGCATATACATACGGAGGCACGAACAGAAGAGAGGGCGATAGCGGGTGCTGAGGTAGGAGAGGGGGGGGGGGGGGGGTCGACGGCGGTTGACCAATCAGAATTAGTCGCCGCCGGCGATGCGCTAGGCTCGCATTCATATTGATGTATAGGAAAATATCGGTGAAATTAAAAAAAAATTAACCGGCAGGAAAATTTAATTAGCATTAAATGCTAATCAAGGAAACGATACAAAACGTCAGGTGTCATACTTACCTAAACAAAACCTTAACGCTACCTTATGTGACGTTAGTATAAGTTACTTATGGCATTAATAATTAGCATGTATATACATAGTCAGCTACAATAAGTATCCACATAAACATTGTTGCTATACGTGAAAGCGATGCGGGAGCTGCCAAGTATACACGCGGGACACACCTACCATGGGCTACGCCGACTCCAAATAAAAGAAAACGAAGAACTCTAAAAAAGCAATTCGCAATTATTTTATACTTTTTATATATATAATTGGATAGGGAATAATGCTGTATCTTATAAACTAGCTTGGTAAATGACACATATTTTTTTATATGTGAGAGATAAAATTGGTTACGGTGGGTTATCTTTTAGAGCTAAACGTATGCCGCTGTGAACTTTATCATCAAACGTTGTAAAATATACAATTTAGTAGCACATTAATTTGGTCTATCTCATAAGGTTTATCCAGCGTTTGCGATTTAAGCTAACAAAAGTAGGGTTGATACGACATTACAAATCATTGAATTTTTCGACATATCTGTACTACAATGTTTATGTAATATACCTGCCGGAGTGCAATAGTCTGTGGAACGCTGGCGCCATCTGTTTATCGGCGCGAGGCAGAGTCAATAGTGACAATCCGGCGAAACTGTCGCGTTCCTAGCTATTGTTGTTAATGAGTTTGTGTAAATTGATATCGGGAACATTAAGATTGAACATTATAATCTGAGTTAATTTATAAAGTGTTCAATTGCACCAACATTACCCACCAACGCTCACAATTTGTAAATTGAATTATGCATGCCATTAATGACGATGTCGGCGGAGAACCCTACGCCCCTATGCTTTATGTTCCTTCTCTCTTATTCTCCGACATACATATAAACCTTCCTCTTCAATCACTATCCGTAGTAGTAAATTGTATTAAAATCTGTTGAATAGTTTAAAAACTCGAGAAACCATATTGACGCTCTTATACTCAACGTCTGTCGTAACAAAGTTTTAATCAAAATTTAACAAGTGCATTTCTGCAACGTTTCAAGCAACAGTAGTTTATACTTTGCATTGTTATATCACGGAAGTTAAATACGGAAAGTTATTCGCTATAGTGAAAGCTGCGAACATTTTACACTTATATAGCTCTCCTGGGATATGGTATAAAGTGTCACTGCGGCAGAGAAATATTACAATGCCGATACGGGAAACGTAATTATTACCACTGCGAACTCTGTAAAACTCGTTTCATATTATTTAAGTTGTAAAAAGGGGACTAGACTAATGGTTTTAGAAACGAACTAATGTATTACCTTAACCCTTTTTCCATTGGCTCAAATTTTTTCGTCCATCTATAGCATGTCGCATTACAACCAGGCGTGGAGTATACGTAAAGTTTAACGACTTGGCTGGCGTAGTCGTGTGACGTTTTTCATCAATTTTTCGTAAAAAGTTATGGTTTTGAAAACTTAATTTATTACCTTTCTCTATTGCCATATATTGTTTCAATCATCTATCATTTATCGCATTACAGCCGGCCGTGGAGTGCAGGTAAAGTTTAACGACTGGGCTGGCGCAGTCGTGGGACGTTTTACATCAATTTTTCGTAAAAAGTTATGGTTTTGAAAACTTAATTTATTACCTTTCTCTATGGCCATATATTGTTTCAATCATCTATCATTTGTCGCATTACAGCCGGCCGTGGAGTGCAGGTAAAGTTTAACGACTGGGCTGGCGCAGTCGTGGGACGTTTTACATCAATTTTTCGTAAAAATTTATGGTTTTGGAAAATTAATTCACTACCTTTTTCCATTGCCTCATATTTTTTCGTTCGTCTATCGTATGTCGTATTACAGCCGGCCATGGAGTGGAGGTAAATTTTAACGGAGCTGTGGTGCGAGTACTATGCTGGTAATTTAAAAATACTGTACAGGTATTAAAATAATTTTCTAAATCGGTGCATTAATTTTTAGCTTTAAAAATAACAACAAATATTTAAACTGCCAAACTTTCTTCTATAATATTAGAGAAGAGATTTATTTGTAATACTTAATTGTCTCAGAACTTCCCTATACAACGGACTTTTTTGTAGATAACCTTCAATAATATTGTTAAACATTTTTTTCTTTTATCATCAATAGTTCCCGAAGCACATACGATGACAGATTTTGGCTCTCAAACAGATGAAGAACAGCAAGGCACCAGGTAATGATGGAATCACAGCAGAACTCCTGAAGGCGGGTGGAAAACCGGTTTCAAAGTCCTTTAGCGAATGTTCAATTCCGTCTTCCTCGATAGCACAGTGCTGGAGGCATGGCATAGGAGCGTGGTGGTTCGGTACTTCAAGAAAGGCGACAACACCTTATTGAAGAACTATAGACCTATAGCGCTGTTAAGTCATGTCTACAAACTGCTCCCGAGAGTCATTCCGAATCGTCTCGTTACCGAAAAGGCTTTAGTACTATAGACCACATGTTTACGCTGCGAAGATTATACAGAAGACCGAAGAGTACAATGGGCCACTTTGCTTAGCGTTCGTGGACTATGAGAAAGCCTTCGATTCGGTGGAAACATGGGCCGTGTTGAGATCTTTACAGAGATGCCGAATTGACTACCGGTACATACACGTGTTGAAGTGCTTGTACGAAAACGCCACCATGTCAGTCCGTATACAGGACCAAAGCACAGCGTCTATCCAACTGCAACGTGGAGTGCGACACGGAGATATTTTTTCCCCGAAGCTTTTCACTGCGGCGCTGGAAGACCTTTTTAAGCTTTTGGAACGGACTGGGCATCAACATCAACTGCGAGTACATCGCTCATCTACGGTTTGCCGATGACGTAGTCATGTCATTATGGCAGAGACTCTCGAAGATCTCAATACAATGCTCGATGACCTCAGCAGAGTTTCTCAACAGGTGGGCCTGAAAATGAACATGGATAAGACGAAAATTATGTCTAATATCCATGTACCGCCTCACCCAGTCATCGTTGAGAACTCCGGTCTCGAAATTGTTGACGAGTACACATACCTGGGACATATAGTCCAGCTAGGTGGATCCAATTTCGAGAAGGAAGTTAACCGCCGAATCCAACTCGGTTGAGCAGCGTTCGGGAAGCTACGCCAGATGTTTTCGTCCGATATCCCTCAGTGTCTGAAGACTAAAGTCTTCGAACAGTGCGTGTTGCCAGTGATGACTTACGGTTCTAAGACGTGGTCGCTGACTATGGGCCTCATGCGGAAGCTCAGAGTCACTCAGCGNGATGGGATCCGTAGTAGAACCAGAGTCACTGACATAGTCCTACGAATCGCGAACCTGAAGTGGCAATGGGCGGGGCACATAGTCCGAAGGAACGATGGACGTTGGGGGCCGAAGGTGGTGGAGTGGTGACTCCGCACCGAACGGCGCTGTGTAGGCACTCACAAGGTGGACCGATGATATAAAGAGGGTCGCCGGTAGCCGCTGGAACCAAACGGCGCAAGATCGCGCCTTGTGGACGTCATTACGTGAGACCTATGTCCAGCAGTGGACGTCCATCGGTTGAAGCGAAAACGACGACGAACATAGCTTATATCGCTCAATGAACCTGCAGATTTCTAATGGTGAAAATTTTTGTTATCGGTCCAGTACTTTTTGTGTGAAAACGTTACAAACACTCATGCATACATACTAAAACAAATGTTTCCTGTTTATAATATTAGTTTAGATAGATATTTTTACAGTAAATTTTTACGATGCGCGCTTATACCGTCACAAAAAACCGACACCCTGAAGTCTATAGTCAACATTTTAGTTTTTTTAATATTTTATATCATTATATTACCTTCATTATTTTATTATATTACGTGCTAGATATATTGTTACATTGAAAGTATCAACGTGACATTTGTATCAAAATTATAACTTTCAGACTCACTTATAGAAAACAGATTATAAACTATATATATGCAATGAAAGTTAGTTTACGTTTATTATTTTCGAATCTTTGGCCTTTGCCTTGCATTCCGTGAACGAATGATGAATGTATTTGATTTGACAAGCAACTAAATCTACGGCGTACTCCATACCATACCGTACCATAAATCCATGGTTAAAATTTCTAAGATACTTACTATTGCCTATATATTATTTTGCATTTTTTTATGCAATCAAGCGTGTATTTCAATAAGACATTAAATTGCGCTATAAGTTGTGCTATCCACTGATAATGACTGATAATTTAAAAGTTCCGAGACAAAGTGTATCCTATCATTTTTTGAAAAGAGTTTTGTTTTGTTACGCCAAATAAGTATAACTTCTAACGCGTGTACATAAGTACACGCACTTTTATATGATTTGATTAAATACATACATACATACATGCCATCATCACGCCTCATTCCCATAGGGGTAGGCAGAGACAACATCCTTCCACTTGCCACGACTCTTGCATATCTCTTTCGCTTCTTTCATTCTCATTAAACATTTTACACAAGTTCGTCGGTTTAGAGTACTCTTGACTTGGCCATTAATTAAAATGTCCTGGATTTTGTCCAGGATCGTTCGCGTTGGTCTTCCCCTTCCAACTTTCGCATTCACTCTTGACTCATAAATCCTTTTTGTCAGTCTCCTTTCATTCATTCTCTCTACATGCCCAAACCATCTAAGCATACCTTTCTCAATTTTAGTCACTACGTCTTCTTTTATACCACAACGTTCTCTTATCACACTATTTCTTACTCTGTCACTCAGTTTTAATCCACTCATGCTTCTCAACGCTCTCATCTCTACCGCATTTATTTTACTTTTGTGATTCTTCTGCCATACCCAACTTTCACTACCATACATAAGTGTTGGCACCAACACTCCAGCATGCACTGCCAGTCTAGCCCTTTGAGACACCATCTGGCTATTCATAAAAGCATGCAGAGCACCATTTACCATATTCCCTGCATTCACTCTCCTTTCAATATCACTTTCACATGTTCCATCCTTTGTTAATTTATATCACAGGTATACCAATTCTCTCACCTCTTCCACTTGTTCCCCATCTATCCAAATAACGCCATTCAACATAAATTCATCTCTCTCAAAAATCATAACTTTCGTTTTACCGTTGATTAAATAAATGAGTAAAATATAGCTATGAGACAATTCACTCGTCTGACAAGTGTGCGTCGTGTTGTTATGTCGTAAGACGTAATTCTATTATCTCTGCTCACGTTCATAAACCATCACGGTTCGTTGACGCCTTATTAAAAGGAACGCGACTAAAGGTCCCCGGAGGTTAATTAGTTGCGCGCTTTTATGGTAAATTGAATTTTTTTTCACCACCAAGATATTAAACGAAGCGACGACGCTTTTGAGACCGTCCAAAAATATTCTCCTTTTGATGGCAAAGTGCGTTTTAATAGATCCAGGGGTAAATATTTTATTTCCAGGAAATTCTGTGTATTTCTTTTTTAAACTTTTGCTATCCAATAGGCCATTGTGTTATATATAAATAAACGCCAGGTAATTTTTTATCTGTCTTTTGTTAGAGGTCACTATTTGTTAAGTTACTATTTTTAAAGTCGCTCACTAATTTGTAGGTTAATTAATACTATTCTCAGATTCTTCATTATTATATTACACACATTAAATGACTTAAAACACAATACTAACGTTGATAAAAACTAGGAACAGTCACAAGTTGAATGCTACTTCATTGCCCTGTGCTACATTTATTAACTCTTTCTTGTAAAACTTCCCACTAAAAAATAATGAGTCTACCAATCGCAGTCGTCGTTTTCACGACGACTAAACGAAAGTTCTGATTAAATTTGAGAATAGCGTTAAACCGAATGTAGCACATGTAAACGTTTTACTAATAATTTATACATGATATAATTACTAAGCCCTCAGCATAATAAGCAAATATAGTATGATATAATAATGATCGGTAATACTATATATTTACATCATGATCAGGCTTTTTTTGACGCTGGGAAATGCATTTACGAATTCCGGATAGGGAGTATGGGACTCACTGAAAGATCAGAGTACCCACTAAAACCCAGCAGAACCCTTTACATCCAGAGGTACGCATACACAATCTAATCTTGTACTCTAGGTGTAGCGGCTTCATCTCAATCGTTTATGCTGCTTCCCCGCCTCCCCCGTCGGATATGTGAAGCGTTGACGGCATTCTTTTTCACCCTCCTCGATGCCTCATTCAGCGACATAACAGAATCACAGAAGGTAGCAACTGCCCGTCTCGTTAGCCAACTTACCAACGAGAGATTTCCTCCAATCAGCGACACCAAATCGTATCGCTGAGTTCCCCATGGTGAACGCTCTAACATTTTGTGATGCGCCGCATGCGATTATAGCACTACACTCGTGGCAGGGGGCCAATTCCTCACAGCCGAGAATCTGATGCAGGTATTTACCAAAACAAATGTGTCCGGTTAATACCAGACTGTAAAAGGGCGATAGCACTTATATGCAGCTGCAAAAACTTCCGCCCATAGCTCCCATGGGGGATCGCACACCAGAAGTTGTTGCTCAGGCCTTTGTGATATTGTTTACATGTGCTACTATCGGTTTAATATTATTCTGAAAATTGTCTCGTGTTTTTATAAAAAAGTAATTAAAACTTTCGTTTGAAGTTGATGTGATAACATCGATTGATGGAGAGAGTCGAGGAGGGAGTTTTACAATAAAGTATGATGGTATGAAAGATGGTAGCGCAAGACAGCGAGATACATCCTATTTGTGGTAAGTGAAGGGTAATGTATTGAAGTAAATGGTTTATTGGAGACCAATAACAGAATGTGCAAAGATTAATAATTAGTTACATTGAATCTCGTTTTATTAAAGTTATACGATATATATACATATACATAATGTTCTGGAATGATGCTGACAATTAAAATGAAATAGATGCATTAACATAACTGACATTTTGTATATTTTGTGTTAAGAATTCTAATATCGTTGTAAATGTGTTGAGTGGGTGAATCAACTCAGTCACCACGGTCTGTCTTGTCTTCGTAGCGCTGGACGTCTCTCGAGACACGCTGGCAACAATGACATCATCAGAAGGACCATTGTCACCATTAACGTGACGGCTATTCTCGAGCTGAATGACGTGATGATGGGAAGAGACCTAATGGTATTTAGTTGATGCCTTGGAAAAAAGGAAGAGCGTTGGTGTGGGATGCCATTTGTGTTGATACGCTTGCAACATCTCATACTGACGCGACCTCCAAATCAGCGGGAGCGGTGGCATCATTAGCTGAAAACGCCAAGAGGAGCAAATATGAGAACTTTGCTCTAGAATACATATTTGTGCCTTTTTGCGTGAAGACATTTGGACCGTGGGGTCCTGAGGCTAAAAGTTTTTTAAAGGAATCTCATCTCATTTAGTTGATATCACCCTTGACCCTAAGGCCGGGTGGTACTTCGGACAGCGCATATGTATCGCTATCCAAAAAGGTAACGCTGCCAGCCATATGGGTACCCATCCATTTGCTTCTGATGGCGCATTTTAATTACTTTTATTTTTATGTACGTTAATATTAAGTTTAGATATAATGTTGTCATGGTTAATGGAGTTAAATAAAATGCTATCTAGAATTCTAATATAATATTATAAGAGCTTCAAATATTGTAATTTACTATTGTAAAGAACTGCCTCATTGGTCTAGTGGTTAGCATGTTCGACTACAGACATGAGGTCCTGGGTTCGAGTCCCGGGTCGGACCAATTCAAAAATCAATATTGAGTTTCCTAATAAGATTTTCTTAATATTTGCCCGAAGTTGGGAAGTTGGTGGTGTGCTCCACCCCCGTGCCTCGGAGAGCACGTAAAGCCGTCGGACTTGCGCCTGATCTCTCTCCGGTCGTGTCAGATTCCTGTTACAGCGGACTATGAGAGTGAAGGAATAGAGAGTGCATTTGTGTACTATGCCTGCCAATCCGCAGTGGAGCAGCGTCGTGGGTCTCTATGCTCTAAAAACCCTCGCTCCGTGGAGTGAGGAGGCCTGTGCCCAGCTATGGGACGTTAATGGGCTGCTACTTACTTACTTTACTATTGTGAAGACAGCCACGCCAATAAAACTCCAATTCAACATTTTACAATATATATTTCCAATGACGCCGTACTTATTAATATTATCTCGCTTTTCTCCCATCATCCTATCTCTAGCTCGTCTTTTTAAAATCCCATTGACTAAATTATTTTTCATTTATTACTTTTTTTTCACCTTTCGAAATATTCCCCCGGCCATGTTTTTCACTAACCTCTTCTTTCATAGTTAAACAATATTATTATGAGTATTTTAATTAATATCACTGATTAATTTTATTGAACCTTACCCTATTAGTTTTATATTCACATACGCTTCTGTGGTGCGTTATTGCACTAATTATAAGACTTGAATTATATATATATATATAATCGACAATAATGATGAAAAGTTTTGTTTGCATTTCGATTCAAGTATCTATTACATCTAATCTAACGATAAATATAAAAGAGATATCCAGGTATCTATTGACTCATCACGATATCTCTGGAACCATAGGACATAGAGACTTGAAATTTGGTAGTGATATTCCTTTTGCCGAATAGAGGTCAGCTAAGAATGGATTTTACAAAATTCTACACGCAAGGGGGTTGCGGGAGTGTAGATAATTGACTCATGATGATATTATATCAAAGGGGTTACGGGGGGTATCACGATTTCTCTGGAATCGAAATCAAAGCAATTCAGATAATCAAATTTTTTAAATTATAAATAATAATTTATTTTTATTTTCAAATCTATAATGATAAAAGAAATTTGGTACACCGATAATCTAGAGCCTGAAAACGAATATAAGCTCTTTGCTGTAATACACAGCAAATATCTTATTAAAGTATTAATACGTATGTTTCTTATTTGTAAAACAATTTGCCTATATTAATGAAAATGACCCCCAATTAACATTCCACGCAGAAGTCGCGGGTTCAGTTAGTATGTCATATATGTGTATAATATCTTTCCACCATCTCTATCCAATCTTTTTACCATCGCCTCAAATTTTTTCGCCTATCTATCCCATGTCAGATTGCAGCTGTCTGCGAAGTGGGGATAAAACGAAAGCTAACTCGCATCAACTCTTTCACTTTATTTTTTCGTGTATTTCTTCGAGACATGGGTGTTTTATTCCGGCATACCAGTATTATTTAAACTTTATTACATTTTAAGAGAGACAAATGCAAAGTCATCTACTAAAATATTAAAGAGAAAGGTCTCATATACGGAAGTGAATGCAGAGGAATTCCCAAGAGAAAGAAGCGGGTACTGAAAACATGCTTTTATTGTAGCCAATGTTAACAATGAATTTAATTTTTATAATTGTATATTTTTAATTTACGGTAAAGGTAAGTATTCTATTAAAGCCCCACTGATGGGCACAGGCCTCCTCAATCGATGTTTCTTCACTGCGGATTGTTGGGCTGTATATTTTCTAGAATTACTCTCGGGATATTTAGGTTTCCTCACGACATTTCTTTCATCTATAATCAATAGCACAATAGTTGTTTTTAATGTTTTATAACAATATATTATTTATTTTAGTTCTTAAGGTACATGTGCTAGGTTCGTTAGCGGAAGACCTGACTTTTTGATTAACGTTAGGGTAAATTTAAAAAATTATGCTTTATAATTTGTCTAATTTTGAACTGGTAAAATAGGAAACTGGAGGCTAGTTAACACCCTAAAAGCAAAAGCGTGCCGTTCAATAAAAATATTGATTTCGAATATTGATAGTAGAATGCTGTGTAGAAATCATAAGAGGTATAACCACCTCTTAAATTCCTTCTTTCCTCCACTTTTGCCATACAGAACAGAAAAAATGTACATAAATAAATTCCTATTTAATCTTAATGTTTATTAAAGACTAACTCATTGGTGGTCTGCTGTATAGAGATTTCTGTTAATAATATTTCAGTATTTGTCCGAACTTGGAAAGTTTGCGTTGTTATTTACCGCTGTACCTCGGAAACCGTTAAGCCGTTGGTCCTGTGCCTGATCTCTTCCCGGTTATGTCGGATTGCTGTCACATCTATGCTATGAGGCTATGAGAGAGAAAGAACAGAGAGTACGCTTTTTTAGCGCTTACAATTATATGCTATGTCAACCCGCAGTGGAGCATCTATCAGTACTTTAAAAATTCTATCTCCAATGATTAAGAAGGCTTATGACCAACTGCAAGGACCACATCCTTCCACTTGCCACGACCCTTGCATATCTCCTTCGCTTCATTCATTCTCATTAAACCTTTCATACACATTTTTGGGTTTAGGGTACTCTTGACCTGACCCTTATTTAGAATGTCTTGGATTTCCTCTACGTACCCAAACCATATAAGCATATCTTTCTCAATTTTAGTCACTACATCTACTTTTATACAATAACGTTCTCTTATGTCCCCCTTTTAATATTGATCCTAATAATCTAGAGTAAGAGTGAATAAGTTTCTCTAACCCAATATTTCTTTATTTTTATTGTTAAATGGTTAGCTTGACTGCCATATCAACTGATAGCATGTGATGATACAGTCTGTGATAGTAGTATACTACCAGGAAAGAGGTAGCTTTCCTCTATTCGTTTCTTCACAGTTTCGTTCCGGAAAGCAATTTGTATTGCTTAATGTCACGTCAGAACCTCTGCTAACGAAATGCTAACAAGAGCAAGACTTTAGAAATATAATTAAAACACGAAACAAATAAGCGGGCAAAGTTCTAGTTTTATTACATCCGAATTAGTTCTTCAATGTGATGTCACCTAATAAAAAGCGATGAAAATGTAACATGAAAAAGTGTTTTCTCGACAAAAGCATCTTTACTTCTCGCCTTATTTATTACTTTTTGTCAGTGGGTACAAGGCCTCTCACTTAAGACGACATTTTGACGACTGAAATGGTTCTAGTGAAAAACTTTTACCGATAGTATACTTTGGGATTACTTTTTATACGGTAATCCATATTAACTTTTATATTTCACGTATGTGTAATATCCGTAAGGTATTTATATAATCTAAATAATAATAAAGGAATGTAATTTCGCTTAGCATGAAAAAAAAAAACATTTTTATTCCATTCTGTACAATAACCTTCTGTAATCATTCTGGTAGCTTAATAGTACCACGCTTATAAAATTTCTGCTAATTCGTTAAGAAAACCTAAAAATATATGTCGGTTACGAGAGAAGCATAAAGCATGGGCATAGGATTCTCCACCGACATCATCGATAGTGTGGGTCACATCCATACTGTGGGCGTTGGTGGGTAATGTTGGTGTAATCAAACGCTTTGTTAATTAGCTCAGATTATAAGGTTCAATTGCTTAACGTTCCTGATATCACTTTACACAAACTCAATAATAATAATAGCTAGGAACGCGACGGTTTCAGTAGCTGACCACTCTGGCGGACCATCACCTGAGAACTACCGAGAGACGCGTGCCGGACTGCCATTATTGACTCTGTCCCACGAAAAGCAAACTTTTCAACAAACGATCAAAAATATAGCTTCAGACATTCTGAAGACTTTAATCAAATGACATCAAACGATAAAAATTGTCATCTATTACAGTTTCAAAAACGATATTTGAACTTTAATGAATAAAAAAAAGGATTTAATTAACTATAGAAAATTTATACAACATATTTTAAAAATAATAATGAAGAAAATAAGTAATAAATACAAATTATTAAACGTTTCTGCGATTCTACATTTACTCGGCTTAAATTTTTAATCCATTTTAAATTGGTCCGTGTCGTAACTAATAATGAAATCCATTGCAGACAGCAAATTCGCTTAACATAGTAGAGAAATTAAAAATAAATCCGCCATTAATAAAGATCTCTGTAATATATTTTAACAATGTTCAGTACGCTATTATTAACTTCGTCATGTGTGTTATCGCTGGACCCTACGTATATAGAGTCAACATTAGTAAGTGGTAATAGACATTCTGACGTTTATGTAATCTGCCACTAAAACCCAGCGGTACCCTCTTCATCCATTAGTGAGGCACCAGGTAATGAACATTTTCGTTCTACCCTGGTGTCCTGGATGAGTCCGATGTCACGGAGGTGGCAAGAGGTAGCATCCACTGCATTTCCCCCATCTCTCTTGTGGACTGCCTTCAGCAAGACTACCGTCCCGCAAATAGCAACAAAAAAAACAACAAACAAAAGATAAACGCCACCAGAAGGTAACGCTGAGGTCCGAGAACGCCAACGACTGGTCGGACGTTTCATTCGTGACCTGGAGAGATGTGTCCCATATGTATATCTAGAACCCTCAGATTGTTTTATACGCCCCCGTGATTTTACGAAAATAATACGTTTTTGCGTCGATTGCCCCGCGGGTCGAAAGATGTGTGTCGAGAGGCTCTTGGGGCTTAAATTTTCATGAAAGATTACCAAATGTTATCATGTTTTATGTGGTGTAGCGTCATGATGCGCTAAACTTTGAGATAGTAAAAAGTCCGACTTGTATTTATAGGCCCATATCATAAAAATTAAAACTAATCTCAAGAGTTTTCATTGTTATTCGCATTATTTATATAATCAAAAACACAATTCATCATTCATAAATACTCACAGTTAATAAAATACCACAAAAAAATTAAGACTTTCGACGCGACACACGTACTATTACTAACGGTCCCTTTGTTCATATTTATTTTTTGTTTTTTCTATTGTCTGTTGTTATCTCTACGCATATTTTGTTACGACAATTACCGAAAGGCAAAATGTATTATCTACAAATTATGAATTAAAAAGAAAAAGATGTTTATATTTCTGATTGCCCGAATCGAGACAGAACTACTAGTAGTTGCGGGCATCTAAGGGATAGGAGGTAAATTACCTCTTATCAGACCCCTTTCTATCTACTGAACTGTAAAATTACCTGACATGAGCTTGCCTTTTATCGCACCATCAGGTGAGATAAAAGTCAAGCTCTAATCTACCTGTACAAAAATACTATTACAAGTCATATAAAACTGTATTTTAATATCTACATGTTGGATATTTGATTGAGCAACTCGAAGTTCTTGAAAAACTCTTGGAATGAAATTTGGAAATTGTAAATATGACAAGGTTTTTCAATTTGGTTTAAAGTTGAATGGGTTACCTGAATTTTTACCGAAATTGAAAGTAACATTTAGAATAGTAGTTCTAAAAAACTTTCCTTTTGATTGGATCTCTGATACAGCAAATTTATTCCTTATTCATCTAAATTTCGTTTTATAAGAGACTTATTTCCGTGGTTAGTTGCATCGTAATAATTCATTTGCATTCTGGTACGACGCTGTGAAGAAATCCTTAATATGGTAGTTACCCTTGCCCAGTTAGCAATCTATCATCTTAAAATATGTCATGATGTACTACCACGTGAGCTCTGCACTAACATATACCCTATTAAATAATGTAATATACTTACCAAAACCTACTTTCTGTCCATTAATCCCGCTAAAACTCGAGGGCGGCTGGACTGGTTTTGAATTATTTAAAAAAAAAATGCTTGAAATATTTCAAGCATTTTTTATAGCAAAAAACAATTCCACTTTCCCTTAGAAACTACCTATTAAAACATTCGATGTTCATCCCGTCGTTTAGAAATCCATTAAATTTTAAATTCGTTCAGAAATCAAATTGAGCTGAAAAGTGAAGTTTCTTTTTATAGCTTCAGTTATGAACGTCAAACGTTTGATGTTCGCCCACTTCACAAATCAAATTAAAAAGAGAATACTTTTATTTTTGACATTAAACATTGACAACCAACAATTTCTTATCGCAACTTTAATAAATCTGGGCGTCAAGGTCCCGTTTTTTGGATTACTTTTTTCGCTTAAATTATGTACGCATATTTGACTAAAGTTGACACATTCTGAAATTATCAGATAGCTTTTTCGTTGATTGATTCTGAGGCAGCAGCTTGTACTTTTATACATTTTTAAACGAGCGTTACAAAAGCAAGTTTAATGTTATATCTAGCGTATCAAAGGAAATTTCAGTTCAAAAATCGTCGTAGTCGCCGTCGTCGCTTCAACCGATGGACGTCCACTGCTGGACAAAGGTCTCACGAAATGATGCCTACAAGGCCCGGTCTTGCGCCGCCTGGCTCCAACGGCTACCGGCGACTCTCTTTATATCGTAGGTCCACCTTATGGGGGGTCTACCTACACTGCGTCGTCCGGTGCGGGGTCGCCATTCCAACAGCTTCCGGCCCCAATGTCCAGCTTCGTCGGACTATGTGTCCCGCCCGTTGCCACTTCAGGTTTGCGATTCGTAGGCCTATGTCGGTGACTTTGGTTCTGCTACGGATCTTCTCATTTCTGATTTGATCGCGTAGAGAAAATCCGAGCATAGCTCTTTCCATCGCACTCTGAGTGACTTTATACTTCCGAATGAGGCCCAGCGGAAAGATTGTCGCTGACTTCAAAAATATCATGGTAAAACAACAAGTTAATTTTGTAGTGATTTAATTATATTATGTAGTATCTTTTATACCATAAAAAGGTACTCGTATAAGCGACAGCAGGCTATATGTTGCGTATCTTATTTCACGCTCGGTTACCAGGGACCACTTGTAATTCATGGGATGACAATCATTATATTCGGGTATTTTACAACAAGTATTTGAGGCTACAGACTTTTATTACTTGAAACAATACAAAAGTTACATTTAATATAAAACTGTATAATAAATTAATATTGCAAATGTTATTTTGTAAATTTTTAGTATAAATCACAGATTCGATTAAGATTTTAAATATTTTATTAATGGTACTAACAATTGAAACAATTCCTACGCAATCTCGCAGGATCTCCTTAAACATTTAACATACACGTCTAAAGAAATCTAAAAATCTACTACGTCAGCTTTTAATTAATATGTCATAAATAATAACAAATAGTGTGAAAAGAAAAGGTTGTGTTATAAAAGAAGATTGAGAAAGGTATGCTTAGATAGTTTGGGCACGTAGAGAGAATAAAGGAAAGGAGACTGACAAAAAGGATTTATGAGTCAAGAGTGAATGGAAAAGTTGGAAGGGGATGACTAAGGTGGACGTTCCTGGACCAAATCCAGGACATTTTAAATAAGGGTCAGGTCAAGAGTACTCTAAACCGATGAACTGGTTTAATGAGAATAAAGGAAGCGAAGGAGATATGTAAGGATCGTGGCAAGTGGAAGGACGAGGTCTCTGCCTATCCCTATGAAAGTGAGGCGTGATGCTATGTATTTGTACAAGGCTTTTATTTTTTGCAAGTAAATAAAGTACACTTTTTCTATGCACATTCGTTTTATCTTAATCTATTATTATCTGGTGTACTGGATGTTCAGCCACAGACAATAGGTCCAAAAATTTAAGAACGGATATTGATTTTCGATTAAGATTTTCTCAATATATGTCCGAAATTGGGAAGTTGGCGGTGTGCTCTACCCCCGTGTCTTGGAGAGCACGTTAAATCGGTGCTGCGCCTGATCTCTCTCCGATCGTGTTGTATTCCCGTCACGGCGGACTATGAGAGTGAAGGAATAGAGAGTGCACTTGTGTACTATGCCTGCCAACCCGCAGTGAAGCATCTTTGAGGGTGGAAACCTGTTCTCAGCATTGAGGTTAGTTAATGGGCTGCTACTTACTTTTTACTTAGTTCGGGAAAATCCAATGAGGATATCCACCAAAGATAACCATTTGTTCGTTATCTAGTGCTATATGAGTTAAACTGGGGTTAAACCCCTTTAATATCATCTTCCCAGGGGTTAAGAAGTCTCCGTCTATTACTATATAGTATGCAAAGTAAATAGCAGCCCATTAACGTCCCACTAGTGGGCACAGGCCTCACTCCGAGGATCGAGGATTTTTAGAGCATAGGCCCACCACGCTGCTCCACTGTGGATTGGCAGGCATAGTACACAAGTGCACTCTCTATTCCTTCACTCTCATAGTCCGATGTGACGGGAATCCGACACAACCACAAAGATTGAGAAAATCTCAAATGGAAAACTCAATATTGACGTTTGAATTGGCCCGACACAGAACTCGAACCCAGGACCTCATGTCTGTAGTCGAACATGCATTCCAGTAGACCAATGAGACTATTACCATATACATATTTATATTTTAATTTAAGAAGGAAATATCTTTACATTTTTATACATTACGCAAAAGGTACTCCGGCATCAAATTGGTTTCCCTCAACAGGATATTGGAAAGCTCTTTCTAACGCTTAAAAGCCTGTCGTTTTAAATTATCGTCTAAAGCCGCCTCAGGTTGGTCTCCTATTGAAAAATTTCGCAAATTTCATTGATGCAAAATCATATAAAAGTTTACGATTAGTTCGATAATGGTAGTAGAGTTATTTGTGGTCGCCCAGTGGTCGAAATTCGACTATAATTCATTTCAATTATAAGTGAGAGTATTATTAAGATTCTATGGTCAAACACTAGGTATACCCAAAAACAAAATTGTTGAAATAATCTATTTATATAAACACGAGTCCCTATTTCCCTATGTCACGGTATCTCGCGTACATGTCTTACACATTTCAACATTCAGACACTAGAAAAGCGTAGACTAGTCGCTGATTTAAAGACCCTTGACAAAATTATTCACAATACTCTAAATTGTCCAGACTTGTGATTTTGATTTTGTAATTTTTATTTTACTAAATTATAAATGTTGTATACAAGGAGTATTGTGTTGGTCTCATACCTTTATTAATATTCATATTTATTGTCATAATGGTCTGTTGGTGTGTCTATTAAATAAATAAATACACGTTTAAACCAATTTCGATAGCTCATTTGTTGTTTTGTTTGTTATAGTCAGGAGAAATTCGTATGAAAGAATATATTAAAGAAGAAACAAAGTTATGTAGATCATGAGAATTTTTTAGAACACTCACCACCTACTTAGTGCTTTTGTCAATATAAACTTTTTTATGTAATCTTACGGCGTTTGATATAAACGTCAGCCATTGATGAGTTTTTTATTGATTCAATGTATTTTTATGCCTAATTTTAGCCCCTTTACGAGACGTATTCACGTACAATAAACAGGCGTGTCCATAATATAGCTACACCCCATTTATTCTAATTGTGACATTTCTGGTTAGCGCTTGACTGTAACCTGATGGTAAGTGATAAAACGGTCTAAGATGAAAGCACGTTAACCTGGTAGGAGGTTATATAGAGATAAGTTACTATGGTTTTTTAGGTATTTATAATATAATTAATACCTATCGCTATACAATCTACTCAAATTGAATATGTCGCAGACTACATATACCTCGGGACCCTTATTTCTTTTAAATCCTGCACAAACAAATTTGTCGATTAATTTAAAGGCAAAAACAATGGATGTCTGTCTCACGTCTTGTTTGACTTATGCAGCCCAAATCTGATCAATAACAAAAACCACCTTAAAATAGCTCAAAAATGTCAGCGAGGAATGGAGCGAAGTTTTTAAACCTGAAACTCAAAGACAGAGTGAGCAACGTGATTTTAATTCAAAGAAACAGTAAAAATTTATCATAAAGGAATCAGGCGGAAATTTTTATTCGAAGGAAACTTACAATAGGTATTTAAAAATCTTACTTTATGTAAATGAAACAAAGCTAGTTAAACAATTAATTAATTACCGCTAAAGTAATTAATATACCCTAATTAACACAAATACTGATTCGTATCCGTTAATGTATATAATTTACAAAGAACATAGTAGTTTCTCAAATTATAATGGATATGCAACTCCGTTCTGTAAATGCAATTCAAATGTAATCTGCTAAGCTTGTTCGAAGCATGTCTTCTGGGAGCTTGTTTAAATATAACACACATCGCTTTGGTATTAGTTTTCTCTGTGATATATCCTATTTTTAAGGAAAACTGAATTGTATTTCTGTACACCTTATCATATTTTTTAACATTGCATTAAACTTAATAAATTTTGACGTGTGTTTGTGATTACATTTTTAGCATGTGAACACAAACACAATAAGACAGATAGTATTGCTTTATTGTATACATCAATATTATATACAAATACATCGATGGCTACGTATAAGCTGTCAACTTACATTTTAGAAATAATTTGGATGACTATGTCTCCCGTCCGGTGTGGGGTCGCCATTCCAGCACCTTCGGACCCTAACGTTCATCGGTTCGTCGGACAACAGCTTTGTGATTCTTAGAGCTATGTCGGTGATTTTGGTTCTTCTACGGATCTCATTTCTGATTTGATCGCGTAGAGAAACTCCAAGCATAGCCCTCTCCATCGCATGCTGTGTGACTTTGAGCTTTCGAATGAGACCTCAGTCAGCGACCACGTTTCCGATCCGTAGGCTGGCGTCACGCATTTTTCGAAGACTTTAGTCTTCTGACACTGAGGGATATTGGACGAAAAGATTTGATCCGGGCGTCTGACCTCTTTCTTAAAATTGGACCGAACTAGCTGGACTAGGAAAACTCATCCATATGAAAGAGGAAACACCCAACACGCTGCGTTAACACAAGGGCACTCTCTATACCTTTTCCTTCATAGTCCGATGTGACGGGAATCTAACACGATCGGAGAGAGATCAGGTACAGAACCGACGGCTTAAAGTGCTCTGTGAGGCATGGAAGTGGAGCACACCACGATGTTCTCAATTTTGGGTAAATGCTGAGAATTTGTTAACAGAAAACCCGATATCAGTTTTGATTTCGCCCGACCCGGGACTCGAACCCAGGCCCTCATACCTGTCCCCGAACAAACTGACCGCCAGACCAATAAGGCAGTAAATAAAGGTTTATACATTCAATATATTAAAATAAAATAAACTAAAACTTGTTGTTGATTAAAAGCCACAAAGCTAAATTTTGTTGTAAATTGTAAAATCAAATTCAATAAAGTTTTAATAATTTATACCGATTGTGGTTTTACACGGTTTGAGAGCTAGATACTGTTTTAATGTGGTTTTAACCTTTCGTAGTTTCAATTGCTTGATCATTTTAATGTTTTAAAACTTTATTATTAATTACATATAAGTTACGTATTCCAATTATTTTAGAAGTATGGGGATTATCCCTTTGGGGATGGATTTGTGGTTTACAACAGAAAGCTGTGTCATTTATTAATATTATAATCCATTAGGGTATATGCTTTATTTGAGGAAATATGAGAAATTGTAATAAACCAACATTTACACGATTAATTCGTCGTATATTTTATTTGATATATAAATTTCTATTATTTCTAGACAGACAGATAAAAAATAAAAGTGCGTGCGTACAAAGTACACATGTCAGCAGTGAAACTTCTTTATCATACTAATTTTGAAGTCTTGTCCACATTTATACAAATCTAAGACTTTAGATTTCCGAAACTAATAGGGAGGGAAGGTTTCTTTTGAAGGTTAGCTAGTTTTCATATTTACAAATAACCTAAGGCATTTTCATCTGTCACTTTATATATTATATATATAAAATGTTTCATAAATTCTCTTTTCTAGATTTTCAATTCATAAGTAAAATTTAATAAATAATTTCTAATTTTGACAACAAACACGTGGCATTTTAATTTATAATTCGACATTTGAGATATCAATAAATTATTTGTATTAACTTTTCGACAGTTTTAATATTTCAATGACAATTAAATTCAATAAATTCCTAACATATCTTCCCTATTCTCTCCTTCTAAGTCTCGGAAATGTAGAGTTTTAGATTTGTATACATATAAATAAGGCTTAAAAATAGTTTGCCAAAGAAGTTTTACTTCTGACATGACTGCGCTTGACTATGATCACACCTGATAGTAAGTGATGATACATTAATAGGTGGAAACACGTATAATCTAGTAAGCGGCAATGGTACATCTTATGGTTTCTATATAGTATCGTACCGGAACACAAACATATTTGCTTGGCGGTGCATCTTTGCTGGTAGGGTAGTAAATGGACTTGGACGAGCTCAACACCTCCACTCCTTCGTAAATTCGCCCTTCCGGGGATTAAAACCGGGACCTCTGCTAGCAAAAAAAACGAGGCCGTCAAAATATTTGAATAACCTCTCAACAAACTACAATATTTATTATAGAAAAGTCCTATTTATAAAATAGTACTCCATAACCAAAGACAAACATATAGCGACACCGTAATGCAAACACGTCATAATCCTTAAATATGTTTTCAGTTCTAATGAATAATTTTGGGTTTGCGAACAAATGATTTAAAAACTAACCTAATTATTGGAAGAACAACTTATATTATGCAGGTTATACCAATAATAACAAGAACCCCAGTAAATAAAGTATAATATCCTATAACACCCGATTTAAGATTTGTGCTCTGTTTCGATTTTGTAGAAACAATACAAAATTATAAACTGTTCAGACATATTGCAAATGTAAACTCTAACAGTATTGACACAGAATTGAGGGTAGATGCAATAATAAATTGGCTGCTTAAAAATCCGTTTAGGAGGTGCGCTAGTTCCAATTTTGCAATGGTTTTGGTGGGAATGGAACGGATTTCCTCTTTTACATACAGCTTAGTCCCGCGTTTGGCGCTTAAACCTATTTTCGTATATTAAAATAAATATTATGCACTATGAATCAGAAAAAGTGATGATGCATCTTATTTATATAAGTCACTTTTCTATATATTAATACGTAAAGCAAAATCTTTGTACGCCTTTATATAAAAACTGCGCAGACGAAGGAGTAGGAAATTACCCACACTTATAGTTTATATAGAGAAGTAGTGCAGAATTCTAATATATTTGTTTAATTATGCATAAAAAGTACATTAAATCAATATATACAACCTTGTATTTGACACAACACGCATATATATGTTGAAGATATTGTATTCTTATGTTAATCGCTGACAATTATGCCAAAGTTTATATTAGAAAGGTTTTTATATTGTCAGAAGCACTGAGAAGGTTACATTGGAATAGTTATGATTGGTAAAAGCACTACTAAGGTTACATTAGAAAAGTTTATAGTGTCAAAAACATTAAGAAGGTTACATTCAAATAGTTTATATTGGTAAAAGCACCAAGGAGGTTAAATTAGAAAAGTTTATATTGTCAAAAACACTAACAAGATTACATTAGAACTATTCTAATCATCAAAAACATTAAGAAGGTTACATTCAAATAGTTTATATTGGTAAAAGCACCAAGGAGGTTAAATTAGAAAAGTTTATATTGTCAAAAACACTAACAAGATTACATTAGAACTATTCTAATCATCAAAAACATTAAGAAGGTTACATTCAAATAGTTTATATTGGTAAAAGCACCAAGGAGGTTAAATTAGAAAAGTTTATATTGTCAAAAACACTAACAAGATTACATTAGAACTATTCTAATCATCAAAAACATTAAGAAGGTTACATTCAAATAGTTTATATTGGTAAAAGCACCAAGGAGGTTAAATTAGAAAAGTTTATATTGTCAAAAACACTAACAAGATTACATTAGAACTATTCTAATCATCAAAAACATTAAGAAGGTTACATTCAAATAGTTTATATTGGTAAAAGCACCAAGGAGGTTAAATTAGAAAAGTTTATATTGTCAAAAACACTAACAAGATTACATTAGAACTATTCTAATCATCAAAAACATTAAGAAGGTTACATTCAAATAGTTTATATTGGTAAAAGCACCAAGGAGGTTAAATTAGAAAAGTTTATATTGTCAAAAACACTAACAAGATTACATTAGAACTATTCTAATCATCAAAAACATTAAGAAGGTTACATTCAAATAGTTTATATTGGTAAAAGCACCAAGGAGGTTAAATTAGAAAAGTTTATATTGTCAAAAACACTAACAAGATTACATTAGAACTATTCTAATCATCAAAAACATTAAGAAGGTTACATTCAAATAGTTTATATTGGTAAAAGCACCAAGGAGGTTAAATTAGAAAAGTTTATATTGTCAAAAACACTAACAAGATTACATTAGAACTATTCTAATCATCAAAAACATTAAGAAGGTTACATTCAAATAGTTTATATTGGTAAAAGCACCAAGGAGGTTAAATTAGAAAAGTTTATATTGTCAAAAACACTAACAAGATTACATTAGAACTATTCTAATCATCAAAAACATTAAGAAGGTTACATTCAAATAGTTTATATTGGTAAAAGCACCAAGGAGGTTAAATTAGAAAAGTTTATATTGTCAAAAACACTAACAAGATTACATTAGAACTATTCTAATCATCAAAAACATTAAGAAGGTTACATTCAAATAGTTTATATTGGTAAAAGCACCAAGGAGGTTAAATTAGAAAAGTTTATATTGTCAAAAACACTAACAAGATTACATTAGAACTATTCTAATCATCAAAAACATTAAGAAGGTTACATTCAAATAGTTTATATTGGTAAAAGCACCAAGGAGGTTAAATTAGAAAAGTTTATATTGTCAAAAACACTAACAAGATTACATTAGAACTATTCTAATCATCAAAAACATTAAGAAGGTTACATTCAAATAGTTTATATTGGTAAAAGCACCAAGGAGGTTAAATTAGAAAAGTTTATATTGTCAAAAACACTAACAAGATTACATTAGAACTATTCTAATCATCAAAAACATTAAGAAGGTTACATTCAAATAGTTTATATTGGTAAAAGCACCAAGGAGGTTAAATTAGAAAAGTTTATATTGTCAAAAACACTAACAAGATTACATTAGAACTATTCTAATCATCAAANTGATTTGGCGTAGTATAGCGTATAATATAATTTGCGTTAATAAGGTCGCTGGTTCTTGCGTGTACTTTTGAATAGTAACGGTGCGGCTTCTTTCGCTTCCTTTTGCGTTGTGTGAAGGTGACCTCTGTGTCCTCTTGTCCGTACAGATTATATTCTCGGGTGCGTTCCGTTTCAGTTTGTAATATTTGCGTAAACAAGGTTACATTAGAAAATTTTATGTTGTCAAAAACACTAAGAAGGTTACATGAGAATAGTTTATATTGGTAAAAGCACTAATAAGGTTACATTACAAAAAAATATTTTAACAAAAGTATTAAGAAGGTTACATTAGACATTAGAATAGTTTCTATTGTCAAAAGCCCCAAGAGGGTCGCGTAACAAATTTTACATTGATAAAGGCACTAAGAACATTTAATTAGAATACTATGGTGAAGTTTACATAAAATTTCTAATGTTCTACTTAATTTTGTTAACCATTTTCTTTTATACAAACTATCTACTGACTATAACAAACAGAATAAGAAAACTTTCATAGAAATTGATCCTCATGACTTATTTTTATATAAATAGATTATTGTAGCAATTTATTTGAGCTACTGAACCTATAATATTGTATTACTTTCATTATAGTCTTTAACAATATGTACTTACTAATGTTCAAACTTATAACTTAAATTAATTATGGTTGCATTTCGACCACTAGACGACCACTAGTAGTAATAATTAAATTGTCTAATATTAGAATATAAGGATTTTATACTTGACTATTTACGTAGTGGCTGTCTATAGATATACAGACGAACCTGGATAAAAGAGAGTTCAATATATATTTTTCTCTTAAAGAGGTTTCTCTCTAACCCAGGTTTTTAGCTTATAGACTCGAAGTTTAAGAATATTAAACTAACAGGACTAGGTAATTACTAGGTTAAAGTGGTTTCTCTCTTATCCAAGTTCAACTGTATATAAATGTAAAATATAAAAATTATAATGATGTTTTGTCTTTACTCCATATCGAAATAAATCTTACAAAACCTAATTGTGTGCCATAGTTTTCAATATATTAAATATTAAACAGGTTTCTCTATACAGAGCTTTTTTAAAACTTTTAAATAAAACGAGAAAGTTATTTCTAACAGAGTCGTAGTTTTGTTTGAAGTCAGCTCTTTTTATTGTGTGGTCTAAGTGATGTAAGTTATATTTGTTCTACTGAAATATTGCATGATATCAATTAACCGATTAAAAAATTGGTGTGCTCAAGACTTCATGTCGTAAATAAAAAAAAAACCAGGAGAGATTTATAACACGAGATAAAACTATTATTTTTTCGTTCTACATTCATTAGGGCATAATCATAACTTCATTTGCATTAATAGTATGCATTTTGACTTTAAATACAGATGTCTGCGTTGTTGTACAAATCTGTATTATGTAATAGATATTGCAAAATAAAAATATATAACATCAGTTGTAGCACGTATTGTAGCAGGTTTAAAACATGTTTGGGCTTACATTTGTCATACGATGTTATTCGAGTTTATTAAAACATTAAAAGCTGGTCATTTTTGCGCTAATTTTAGTAAGGTAACGCCTTTTTTCCCTGCATTTTATATGCAGTGTATTGCTGATAATAGACTACGTATAATAATTTTATCCGCCTATTTTCTTTATAATATGTTTCTCATGTGTGTGCGCGTGTGTGTGTAAAAAGTAACAGGCTATTATAACTCCAAGGTAAAACTTTCTTTGTAAGAAATTAATTAATTTGTAATTAATATTATATATATATAATATTATATAATATTAATTAATTAATTGTAAGAATTATGTAAATATTATTTACATACATTTATTAATTTCATATTCATCAGTAGTATGAAATGAGCAATTTTATTTAAATTATAAGACTTTTATATTAAGTAAATAATAACACCAGCGTTGACAAATTATAGTTATAAAAAATGTATTATACATACATACATACATAACATCACGCCTCATTCCCATAGGGGTAGGCAGAGACAACATCCTTCCACTTGCCACGATCCTTGCATATCTCCTTCGCTTCTTTCATTCTCATTAAACCTTTCATACAAGTTCGTCGGTTTAGAGTACTCTTGACCTGGCCGTTATTTAAAATGTCCTGGATTTGGTCCAGGAACGTTCGCCTTGGTCTTCCCCTTCCAACTTTCGCATTCACTCTTGACTCATAAATCCTTTTTGTCAGTCTCCTTTCATTCATTCTCTCTACATGCCCAAACCATCTAAGCATACCTTTCTCAATTTTAGTCACTACGTCTTCTTTTATACCACAACGTTCTCTTATCACACTATTTCTTACTCTGTCACTCAGTTTTAATCCACTCATGCTTCTCAACGCTCTCATCTCTACCGCATTTATTTTACTTTTGTGATTCTTCTGCCATACCCAACTTTCACTACCATACATAAGTGTTGGCACCAACACTCCAGCATGCACTGCCAGTCTAGCCCTTTGAGACACCATCTGGCTATTCATAAAAGCATGCAGAGCACCATTTACCATATTCCCTGCATTCACTCTCCTTTCGATATCACTTTCACATGTTCCATCTTTTGTAAATTTAGATCCCAAGTATACAAATTCTTTCACCTCTTCCACTTGTTCCCCATCTATCAAAATATTGCCATTCATCATAGATTCATCTCGTTCAAAAAGCATAACTTTCGTTTTGTTTACATTCACTTTCATTCCTTTCCCTTTCAAAGCTTCATTCATAATATTTAGCATCTCCTGTAGCTCGTTAGCGGATGACGCAAGTATTACTTGATCATCAGCGTAGAGTAAACATTTGATGAGTAATTCATTCATTCTTAACCCATACATACTTTCTTTTAAATCTGTCAAACATTTATCCATGAAAAGGTTGAACAGCCATGGTGACGCAACACATCCCTGTCGAACACCTCTTTCGACAGGAAACCACTCCGTGTACGCTCCGTTTATTCTGACACAGGCACTAGAACCCTCATAGAGAGACTTCAATGCTTGGATCAGACAACCGCTCACCCCATACGTAGATAACGTTGACCACAGCTCATTCCTCACCACTCGATCATAGGCCTTTTCTAAATCTACGAACGCGCAATAAACTTTTTGGTGTTTAGCCAAACATTTTTCAGTTATGCACCGTAAAGAAAAGACCTGATCCGTACATCCCATTCCTCTTCTAAATCCCGCTTGCACGTCCCATATTTTCCCATCAGTTTCATTAATCACCCTTTCAATTAATATCTTTGCATACAATTTGCCGACGACACTAAGAAGGCTGATACCGCGGTAATTTTTGCACTCCTGCTGTGACCCTTTTCCTTTATATAGAGGGACAATTACGGCCTTGCTCCAATCTCTTGGGACTTGACCTTTCTCCCAGCATATATTGAAAAGGCAGTACAGCTGAGCTACCACAATCCCGCGGCCAGCCTTCAGCATCTCGACTGACACTCTGTCATACCCAGCAGCCTTACCTGATTTCATACCTTTTATCGCTTTCATGATGTCATCCATACTAATCTCGCTATCACTTGTCTTACATTCATTGCTATCCGCAGAGGCCATATTTACCTCTGCTTCATTTCTTTCAAACAAACTTTCAAAATGATCCTTCCATCTCTTCAATATCCATTCTTCTCCTTTTATTAAACTTCCATCTAAACTTCTGATTTTACAAAGCTCCGAGGAAGTAGATCTCCCTCGGGCGATTTGTATTGATTTCCAGAAAAACTTTTTGTTTGACCGAAAATCATCAGACAGTCTCCTATCACACATATCACTGTATTCTTCTTTTTTCTTTCTTACAGCTTCTTTCACGATTTATTATATCTATAACGATTTTTATGTATTATATCTTTATAAATAACCTGAAATCTTAATTAGTTCTTCATTTGCGAAAATTATTATTTAGATTGTAATTTAATTTGTAGGAAATATTTGAAAACATTTGTATACGGTGCGTGTATTATTATATATTATATGGATGATACTAGCTACGTAATATAATATTATGCAAGAAAGAACTTTAATACAAAATTAAATCAAATGTTTAAAATATGTATTAGGAAAGCCTCTTCAGTTTATAACATAGTCCATACAAAGAATCGCACGTGCAGTAACCATGGTGACCCGCGACCAGAGATATTGTAACGGTTTGAAATGAAACTGTAAATTCTTGAATTCGAATATTGAGAGACAAATGGTTTCCACCGTTTAGCGTTAGTTTATTTTGCATAAAAGGGATTTATCTGGTTAAAATATTATCAGAAATATGTTCATGGCCAACGAAACTAATATATAATTATGGTTTACTAATAAACAAAGTGATCGTGTACACGGGAAGGAATTAAAACAGTCTTATTAAATTCTATAGTACTAGTAGTCGAAATTTGATGATAATTAATGCAAATTTTAAGTTTGATCATTATTAAGTTTTTGTTATCGAAGACTATAATAAAAATAAGGCCCTGTTTGCCTACGTCACGACATCACCCTTGCATAGCTGGACCAATTTTGATAATTATTTTGTAATTCTGTTTGTTATAGTCAGGAGAAGTATCGTATGAAAGAAAAAAATAACAAAGTTATGTTGAACATGAGAAACTTTAAGAAAACATAACAACCATAGTAAGTTTTCTAATGTCACTTTATAGCATTTGATATAATTGTCAGCGGTTGACAACTAAGTATATATACTCTATTTTAATATTATCATTAAAGTAATAAATTACTAGACACTAATACTTTTAGTTTCTTTTTATTGCTGAGAGGTTAGCGTTTGACTGTGAACACACCTAATGGTAAGGTATGATACAGTCTAAGATGGAAGCGGAATAATCTGCATCGTACCGGAACACAAATCCTTTTGCTTAACGATTCCCTCCGCTTGTCCAAACTTAGACAAATTACAAAATGCAATTTTCTTTATTCGTCCTACTAGAGGTTGAACTCGAACCTGTACTTGCAAATCTAATACTCGCACCACTGCGTCTGCGAGGCTGTTGAAAGACGTACCTAAGTATGGGAAATAATTCTGGGGCATTTATCGCCTGTCCACTCACATTTCAGCTTCGTGGTGGGTCTGTAATCATCGAAACCCACTCTCCTATTAGGGAGGGGACTTGTATCCGACAGTAAAATGTCAATAGACTACAACTTACCCTGAAATCTAAATCAAAATATTCTTTTTTCAAAAAGCATTTTCTCTGTCACATAATCCGGCTCGAAGGACCAGTTTTTTTGTCTTCTCGATGTTAAGAAGAAGAAGAGCAGTTTCTTTGCCCACTCTTGCAATGAGCGCCTAAATAACTGCACCCCGTTTCCTGAACATTCAGAAGACAAAACAGAATCGTTATATATCTGTCCGTTAGACACAAATCTACCATGGGTTCAGAAAGTTGATTCTGCTGTGAAGAAACCGGCAAGAAACTCAGTGGTTTCTTCTTTTTATATATAGTTTTGTGGGTTAGGTCTTGTTTAACTTCTAGTTCAAACATTTCTATCGCTCAAATAATCTTCAATATTATAATATGCCTTTTGTAAAAGGATGTTTTTGAAACATTTCTTTAAATTACGTGGGAAATGTTCATGCACAAGCTAATGGATAATAATTAAGGCACTATATAAATATTTTCTATTCCTGATTAATTCAAACGGATATATTTAGATAATGTTTTGTTTAGAATATTAGAAAGCTTTAAATTAACTCGTCTCATTAACTCGGATTTATGAAGCTCATTGCCTATAATTAGGTGTTCTTTAAAGCAATTATCATTAAGTAATTATACCTTAGTAAAAGAATTAATATTTGAAGGTAGAGTTAAATATTATTAGTTATTTAAGGACATGATTTGTGTATTAATATCAGTATTTCTTTCCAAATTGTAGGGGAAGGACGAAAAGTAAAAATTTGTATTTTAAAAATACAATTATTTGGTTCTATACTGTAGTTATACGTAAAAGTGCTGTGTTTTTTGGATTATATTAATAGAAAATATTTTTTAATTGTTTGACCAATACTGTGGTATATCAAAAAGCTCTGTGTTCAACGTTAAATATCATAAAATCAATTAAAATGGCTTCCAATCAACAATGTGCCCAGCCGTGCCGTCGTCAATATGTTAGTATATTTTTATTATAGTTGTTTGTACTTTTGGTAGCAGGCTACGGCCGTGGCTTTTTACCCCCTTAAAAGCAAAGAGGTGCTGCTAAATTACCTTTTACCACAGTGGAGTGGCGTGGAGAGTCTGTTAACCCGCATTGGAGCAGCGTGGTGGGTGTTTGCTTTAAAAACCCTCTCTTCTATGTGTAAGGAGGCCTGTATCTAGCAGTGGAGTAGCCTGGTGGGTCTATGGTCTTACAACTCTGTGCTCTAAATACCCTCCTTCCAACAAATAAGGGGGGCCTATGCAAAGCAGTAGGGTAGTATGGTGAGTTTATGCAGTAAAAACTCTCTCTCCTATGACTCCTGAGGCCTTTTCTAGCAGTGGAAGAGCGTGGTAGGTCTACGCTCTAAAAAATTATTCTTATGAGTAAGGTGGCCTGTTTTCCTAGCAATGGAGTAGGCTGGTGGGTTTATGCTCTAACAATCCTCTCTCCTATGACTTAGGAGACCTGTGCCCAGCAGTGCAATAGCTCGTGATGTCTATGTTCTAAAAACTCTCTTTCTTATTAGTGAGGAGAGCTGTGCCCAGCAGTGGGACGTTGATACCTATCTAACCATTACTCGCTCAGCTAAATTTTAGTCGTTCAACTACTGCTAACTTATGCCGCCTGTTTACTCCATATTATCCCCTCACCACGGCTTTAATACAACATGCAATATTATTCTTTTGAATTAACCAACATATATTGTTCTTTGCAGGTACAAAGATGGCTGGATGTCCACGAGAAATACTTCCCAGATGTGTCACGAAAACCAAACTTTCCTGATATAAAAGTGACAACTCACGTCACTTGCGCCTTCAGAACCAATCTCCTGAACCAAGTCAGCTATTGTTATGCTGTTCCAGTTCAAGCTACAAACAAAGTTGTTCATTTACCATTAATTCTTCAATCACCTCATAGAATATCACCAATGAACCCCGTACAGAAGAAATGATTAACCGCAGAAGATATGTCTTAATTTTGCCCTGAATCAACATCGAAATAGTCTGTTCGTTGATAACAAATATACTACCGGTACGAAAACTTGATACCTCTGATAAGAATCTCGTCGGTTACTCCTTTAAATATAATTTTTGTAGGCTACAATCAATAATATCATAAAATACAATGGCTTAGCTTTTATGTGCAACTGGACATATTTCTTCTTATAAATTATATGGAGGCAGACCCAAAAATAATTCGGGTATCTTATTAAAATGCCTATGATTAATCTGACAAATAAATTATAAACCTTCTTCATACTGAAATAAGGCAATACAGTCCCTGGAACCATTATCAGCGACACTTCAATTGCGTGAGATTTTCCTTAACTATAGCTCCTAGTTTGTAAATATACTTTCAAATTTATAAATGTCTAGGTCTACCAACGAATCCTACTAGAAGACACATAGAAGACATGTCGCCATTAAAAAACAAACATTACAGTAAGATGTATACAAATTATTTGACTATTTACCTTTTAGAAAGTTGCTGTAACTTACCATCTTAGACTGACGTAAGGCTGAAAAACAATTGCTTTCTTTATAAACATATATTTTCTACTTCATATTGGATAATCATCATCATCGGTTATTAAAAAAAAACCCTTTTAGTTAAATATATTATTAGTTTTCATGTGATTTTTGATGTTTGAATGTTATTATAATAAATAAAATTATAGTAAAATATATCCTCGATTTTTATTTAATTTAGACCGAACTATAGAATTCCATAGAATGTTTAAGATTAGTATAGAGTTATTTAAAAAAAAAAACATTAATTATATTGTTACAAAGCATAAGATTTTCGAGGGAAATTCTTGCAAGCACCCCACGCTTTTAAAAATAATTAATGATTTGTTACTTTGGTGCTGATTTCGGTGTGAATATTAAACTTATTGTTTGAAAGAATAAGGTTTTCGATAATAATTGTTGCAAGCACCCCACGCTTTAAATATTAAAATAAATGATTTGTTATTTTTGCTCTAATTTGGGTGTAAATATTAAAGTTATTGTTTTTTCGATGATAATAATTGAAAGCACCCCATGACTTGTTTTTCATTTTTTAAAGTTACAGTTTAGGTATGATTGTTACTTTTTAAAAACCATATTAAAGTAAGGCAAGCAGAAGTCCCAATACTGAGCTCTGGCTCCTTAATTATATGAGAGAGGGTCCTAGACCCACCACGCTGCTCTAGTTCGGGTTGGTAGGTTTCACTTACCCCAAAATTTCGCCCGGGATATACAGGCTTCCTCACAAAGTTTCCTTCACCGAAAAGCAGAATGCTGCATTAAAAAGAATAATCAAGCACTTAAGTTTTATTTTCATAAAGAGAAATTGTTTTTGATTCTTTCGCATTAACTTCTATATTAATTTATTTCATTTCGTAATTAATTAAATTAAAAAAAATTGTATTAACATCCTGTCCCAATTATCCATTTGTCAAAGGCAATCAGTGCAACATTATAATTCTATTTTAAATTATTGAATTTGTATGAGTAAACTCATAAAGAAAAATGCGTCAAATAATTCTCATAATAGTATGGGAGCCCACGATGTTAAATTTGCAGTTACTCGAGCGTCATGGTAAGGTTAATGTAAGTAGTACCCTATTAACGTTCCACTGCTGGGCACTGACCTCTTCACTCATACGAGAGAGAGTTATTAGAACCTAGACCCACCACGCTGCTTTACTTTTATAGTAAATCAGGCGCAGGACCGATTGCTTAACTTACTCTCCGAGACACAGAGGCAGATCACACTGAGAAAAACCTGATAGAAAACTCAATATCCACTTTTAAATTGACCCAGGAACCCAGGATCTCACGTCTGGGGCCGAACATGCAGTCAATAATGTGAGCGTCATGGGGACCTCTAGAATTGTTAAGATTAGATACTAAAACGACAAAAAATGTATGTAGAATTTTCCATTTTAATGAGAATTTATAAAAAAAACTGTTACATGCAAATACTCGGTCGCGGCGGAAATTTATGTGGTATACACGTTTTGTGTTTCTGATCACCTGTACACATTAACCTGACCATTATCTATTAGGGAGTGGCCGTGAAAAGGGATTATGAAACAAAAATAAAGCGTGTCAGATATTCAAAACGAATGTTAAGTACTTTAAAAAAGTGTCAAATTTAAATCTCTGACAATTTATCTAACTGAAGGTCTGAAGGTTTCTCCGCAAATCATTTTCTAACGCACTCGAGTAACGCGCAAAACACCTGTTAGGCTCCCCTACTATAATATGTCGTTACAAAGCACGCCGGGTATTACTAGTTTGTAATAAATGCGATGCACAAGGGAGATACTGTAGTATTAAACCTAATTGATGTCATTAATATGCTACAGGTATACAATGGCAGTGTAATCGATTAATTAATCTACGTGAAGCTCCTCCTTACAATAGGAAATCCTAACCTGACGAAGCAAATGGATATTATGTAATATTAAACCAGCTATAGCTACATGTGATATAACTTAAAACATATTATACTTTTGCGTCACTTTTTGAAGTCTAAACTTCATTAGCAGTCTTGAGTACCTAAATAGGCGTCTAGCTTTATAAATGCTTAAAAAGTTTAAATTAAGAGTGCGTGTGTACAAAGTACACATGTAAGAAGTGAAACTTCTTTGGGATGTCTATTTTTAAGTCTTGTTCATTTTTATACATATCCAAAACTTTAATAAATTTAATTGTCATTAAAATATTGAATGTGTCGAAAATTTATACGAATAATTAATTGAAATCTCAAATGACGAATTGTAAATAAAGATGCCACGTGTTTTTTGTCAATATTACAAATTATTAATTAAACATTGTTTTTGGATTTAAAATTTAAAATTTTTAAATGACGAGTGGCAAATTAAAATGCCACATGTTTGTTAATATTGAAACTACCTAACCTTCAAACGAATTAGCGTAAAAAACGCTGCACATCTTCGTGACTCTAAAAAAATTTTACCCTCATGCACCTAAAGAAGTTTCTCTGCAATTAATAGGCTGCTTGCTTTTATCATTTATATAGTGAATAAGTAAGTAGCAACCTATTAGCATCCCACTGCTGGGCTCAGGCCTCCTCAATCATATGAGAGTGGGTTTTTAAAGAATAGACCCACCACGCTGCTCCACTGCGGATTGGCAGGCACATCTCTATTCACTTTCATGGTCCGATGTTACGGAAATCCGACACAACCAGAGAGAGATCGGGCGCAGAACCAATCACTTCGCCAACTTCCCAACTTCGGGCAAATATTGAGAAGATTCTAATGGATAACTCAACATTGATTTTTTAATTAGCCCGACCTGGGACCCGAACCCAGGACCTCATGTCTGTAGTCGAACATGCTAACCACTAGACCAATGAGGCAGTTAATTTATATAGATAGTTAAATAAATAACTATTCTAAAGGGATATTGAATAAAACACATGTAATAATCAGCAGTAATATTTTAAATTGCTTCGAATCACAATTTTGTAGTGTTTATAGATTATAATAATTACAAAGGAAGATTATTTCTCTGCTCAAAGTACACGGTATCATACTTTACGGACTTTATAACCCGACCGTCGTTTAAATCACAATTTCATTTATGATATACATATATATTTGATATTAATAAAATAATTATATATTATAATTGAATAATACAATCTCGACTTCCAAGTTTTTGTAATGGAGTGATCAGAAATTATGTATTCGTGCGTTCTTCAAAGTTTATCTATAGTCTATCTATAGTATGTGTACAAAGCAGCCAAGGACAATATGGCGGCGCTCATGACTCGTATCAGTTATCACACTTTCATCGTAGTTTCAATAATTTATTGCCGACATTGGCAAGCAAATTTAAATTTACAACTCTATTTTTATTTCCCACTTTATTTATCCAATATTTATTAATATAATACTATTAAAAAGCTCATAAGCTTCCACGTAGTTTTAAGAAATATGTTAAAAACGTTCGTTAACTGACCTAGATGTTTGGACTTGATTCCAGTTGCACATGAAACTAAACAGAATGCATGGTCTTTCGGGTCAGGGGAAGGACATTGCCCAGCGAAGTGCCTACAATTAGGTTGTATGGGACACCAATAAGACGAGTGCATGAATTTAAATACCTTGGTCATGTACTAACCCCTGATCTGAAGGACAATGCTGATATTGAGAGGGAACGTAGGGCGCTCTCTGTTAGAGCGAATATGATCTTTCGCAGGTTTGCTCGTAGTTCAGTAGAAGTAAAAATCACGCTGTTTAAGGCATACTGTACCACATTTTACACGAGCAGCTTGTGGACTGACTATTCGCAGAAACAGTGTAGCGCCTTACGAGTCCAATATAACAATGCCTTTAGAATGCTAATGGAGCTGCCCAGATGCTGCAGCGCTTCGGGAATGTTTGCCGATGCCCGTGTGGACTGTTTCTACACTACCATGCGGAAAAGGTGTACATCCCTGGCGCGGAGAGTACAGGCAAGCTCCAATGGCATTCTAAGGGTATTTAGTAACAGGTTCGATTGTCAGTACTTGAATCATTGTTACATGATTCACGGGCTGACAAATCGAGCCGGGATAGGTTAGGTTATAGTTTTAATATTTAACTTCTTTTTTATTTTTTTTTTTTTTATTTTGTTTAAAGCATTAACATTAGTTTTTAAGACATGTAACCTACTAACACATTATGATCACCAATGGTCGAAATAAAGTTTTTATTATTATTATTATTAAACACATTGTAACGTACAAAACTATTTTACAAGGAATCACCGTTGAGTAGAGATCTTGCCGGTTTGTTAACAGCGGAATCAAGTTTCTGAACCGGAGGTGGATTTACTACCAATGGACAGACTACTAACGATTTAGAGTCTAAGCTAGATTTAGCTGACAAGATTCTAGATGTGACGAGATAATCTAACATATACGAGTGTAATCTTCGAGACAATTAAACTATTTATGGATATCTTAAAAGCAGAAACCTAATGGTAAGTGAAGATACAGTCTAAGATACAGACTACAGAGACAGAACGCTAACCTGGTGAAAGTAATTTACCTCTTAGGGTTTGTACATAGCATTTTAATAGGTAGGTGGTAACAATGTCTAAAATTGCAAAGCAATTAAAATTATTAATATATTTTAATAATTGTTAATATTTATAATACTATCTTTCCTTAAGGTTGTCTGGAAGAAATCGTTTTTAAGCGACAAGATCGCCTTTTGTCAGTAATTTACATAGTTTAAGTCGCTTTTGTAATTTATATTTGTTAAAGTATAAAAATAAAATAAATATCGTCATATAAACAAAGATTCAGTGGAAAATTTATGTAAAATATAACATTGTAAAACTTTAATTTCAAGGATTACTTAATAACTTTAAATGGACATGCAAGTTATTGTTTCATATACTTTTCGGTAACTTTTTTCTGAATGTAAAAAAAACTATTAGCATTTTTTCATTGATAATAATTAATTATTAGTTTTTCTTCAACGTTGTTTGTTTGTTTTTATTCCATTTCTATTTACTAGCTATTCTCCGAGATGTTACCAACGTAATTTTATTCCTTTTCTTAAAATATAGTACACTGAGTTACGTCTTATATCATCAGCTATCTGCTAATGGAAAAGCTATCAAAATGAGCCCAACTGTTTTGGAGATTAATAGGACCAAACTAACAGAAAGACAATAATATAAAATAAAAACATAAAGAATCTGCCTATAAATCTGATCACTCCATTTCGCAGCACACAATTATGTATAATAATTAATTGGAAAATGCTATTATATTCATTTATATAATTGTTATATGAAGCGTTACTTTTATATCAACCAATAAATTTGTTATAAATAATAATCGATTTAAGTTTTCCTATTATAGAAAAGTTAATAAAAAATTAAGTTCACTATAATTGGTTACATAACTTAATATACATAAACATGAAAATTATATTAACTTAATTGTAACATCAAAAGAAACATTTAAAATTATAGGGAACAAATCATTAATATAACTATAACCGAAGTTGTTACATTTATCTTAAATAAAATTACAAAATTAATTTAACATGTAATTTCTAATTATACCAAGATAACTTAAATTAAAGACAACTAAAAAATACCTGATAATATACAGGATAAAGTCTAAATTTAGTCGCCGAAGGAACAATCATAAATTGATCAGCGTAAATATGAACCGTACAACTATATCCATATTGAAACTTTAATAAAATACGATATCGCTAATTCGATGTTTCCAACAAAAACAATAGTTACATAGCAAATAAATTAATCGTTATATACGAAAAAATCGAATTAGCGATGAATATACGAATATGAAAGAAAAAACTCCCCAATACAATATACAAACCTTACTAACAATTTTTTCTCGCATTAGTTGGTGTTAATAACCTCAGAACTGGCAGTACATAACATTTTATTACACTCTCTAAACCTAATAAAGAAATACTAATTAAAAAACGATTATAATTGAATATATTCGAAGTATTTTTTCAAATGTTTTATTTTTTTAAATACTAAAAAAATAACTTCATAAAAATTTGCTATCAAATACGTATACGCTACAATATAAAAATTGTCACAAGCAACATTGCTACTATAACTATAAAAATAGCTTAATAAAATGACTTCAGAAATTATTAACAAATCCTGTCCTACAATAAAACTAAATAGTCTAGCCATTTATACTACCAAACACAAAGGAAATAATAAAGATCAGAAATAAATTGAAGTTGTAATAACAATACATAATGAAACTGATATACATTCACAATTGAACTATAATCTTAGAATGAAAGAGAAAAAAGATAGAAATAAATATTCCGGAGAAAGACAATAAAAATAGGATTATATTGACTAATATGTTGGCAAAATACATATACAACATCTAATTGATATGCAATATTATAATTAGGCAAGCGTTTGCTAAATTATAAACCAAGACAACAAAACTTTAAAAACCTAAAGAAAAATCAACAAACTATTTAACATAATTGGAAAATGATACGTTACTACTTTGTTATAATGCATCAGATATCAATCTCTATGCAATTAACATCATAAACTAATAATATATTGATGCTGAAACCAACAAAATGTGGAACATTATAAATTAAATTGAACTAAAATCTTAAGTCAATATATTGATAACTTAATGTTCAAGAGATATTAAAAATGTATAGTCTAGCAATAAGTGTTAAACAGATGACTAGAAAGCTAAAACAAAAAGAATGCCTATTCTTAATCTAAAATAAACATTTAAAACGACTCAAATCATTAATTGCAACAATATCACAATGCTAAAATAATCCGCCTTTGGCGTTGCTTTGAACAATCAAAATATAAGTCATTTTACAAATAAAAATTTGTATTTACATAAAATACTTGAATAAAAAGCGTAGATGACCAATTCACTTCAAACGTTCGAAGTGGATTTTGGAAATAAATAAAATAAAGTTAGAAATAATTGGTTTTAGTCATTAGCTAAACTTCCTAATACAACAATCTATATAAATTACAATCATGACAATGATTGTAATTATAATATGTCAACAGTAGAAAGCAAAAATGTAGTATCCCGCAAAATAACTGAAGTATAACTCCGCAAAAGTGAATCTGATTAGCAACAAAACATAAGTGGCCAAAAATCACAAATTTAGTCGATCATTACAAAAATTTGCGGGTTTATGTTTCCTTTTCATCGTTGATATATGAAAGAACAATTACAATATTGATTACTATTTATAATCCAAAATAGAGTTTTATGTTACCAAAACTAAAGTGGATACGTGATAAAATTGAATGACATACACATATTTTATGTAAACACATTGAAATTATTGAAATAGCCAACGAAATTAAAAACATTAAACTCCAAATTTCCAATCTTTTAAGTCTCACTGTTCAAATCGTTCCATTCCCGTTTATACATCTCAATCTTTTTAAACTTACTGTACTTCCTAAATATGATTTATAACGTGTGAACAAGCTTCTTATTAATATAATAATAATAAAAAGTATTAGTTAAACTTTTAAATTTCAATTCTATGTATAGATTTCAAGATTTCTTTTTTTTATTTTATTTATATAAGTAGTAATTCTTCTAACTAATACTACTTCTAGTGCACTATATTTTTAGCTGTGGTCAATTACTATCGCGTGCCATAAACATGTGCTCCGAACGATTTTTTAAATTACAATTTTTATTTTATTACAAAATGCTAAAATCACTAACAACGGCCTAAATTATTTTTCATCTGCACGTCTGTAAACCTTTCTAAAATTAGTTTTATGGCACTAAGAAATTATACATAACTATCTAACTTGCTAAAATATAATATAGATAATTTCTAAGAAAATTGCCTAAATTATTATTCGTCTAAATAACTCTTTGAGCCAATAAATCTATTAGCGTACGACATTTTTTGATAAATTACTTATTGCTCATTGTTTTGAATTATTTTTATTGAAATCGGAGCACATTTTACGGTAGCACTATAAGCATTCTATTATTCAACTGTTTGTGACGACTGCGTGGATAATAAAATACTCTTTTTCTAAAAATCGGAGTAGTTTCACCACAAAAATATTATTGCTATCAGAGGTTCTGCAATACCATTAAAAATACTCTTTACCAACGCTCACTTCGCCTCCTTCCTTATATGTATATCGGCATTCCGAAAGCAATCGTGCACTTTATCCAAAAATATATACATGACCACTAGCTAAACGAACTATTTATCCGAAAACAAAAACGAGAGAATTTTATTGGAAAATGAATACATCAAAACTTTTGGCGCAATACATTTCGAAATATTGATTTCGTATCCGCCATCACTACATATACATATATAAATATAACATCTTAAAGTTAGCAATCCAAAAATATAAAATGTACATGTTGCATTCGTGCGCCCTCGGGTGTCCCTTGCAAGCGAACCGCGTCACTTTTGACTTTTGTCGTAAATGTTATCTTCACTTGGATGCGATTTATATTCTACGCCACCAGAGGGTGCAAAAGCCGCCTCAACTGGACGGTTATTCTCGAACTGCGTCGCGTTTCTTTCAATATTAACATCTACCTCCGCTTTGGGTATTGTTAACATATCCAATCTTTTAAAAATACTTGTGGAAATTTACTTTTCAATCACAAAATTTCCACCGACAACCTATGGATGCGTTCCATCAACGGATCTTGGACATGGTAATAATACTGAAGCGTCCATTTCATACGACATCTCCGGGCCTTTCAACTCTTCACAAAACTAAATAATTGGTAAGGGATGCAAGACGAATAGATGAACAGAATATTGAAAATCAACAACGTTTTCTATCGGAAAATAAATTCAAATAAAGGCTTTATTTGAATTTATATACCGATTTTTGAATTTAAATTGAATAAAGATGAAAATAATAAAAAAGTCGTTTATAAATTAAATGAGGAATCTTTTCCATGGCCCTGCTCAAGCAAAGCAATCATAGTCATTCGTAACTTTTGTTTTATAAAAATACGAATCGAAAATATCTCGACGGCAGCACGTCGTCTTATGATTAAGCTATGATTACTTCTAATATCTTAATCTATTATCTATACTCCTACGTTAAAATATCAGAGAATTCAGAAAAAGGGAGTATTTAGGTAGTTATCTATATTAAATGGTGCACAACCTTATTTTTTCATGAACGCTAGATTAGTATGGCATTTAGCTTTATCGAGGACCTAAAACAAAAGTAATCTATCTAATAAACTAAGTTTAAATTGTTGTATCGATAATTCAATAAGTAGTATAATAGTTATTGAAGTAGGAACTAGGGGTAGGGAATTTTAATATGTAAATAACCAAGTAGAATATATACTCTGAAAGTAATTTAACAAAGTCGATGTGTGATCAAATATCAAAATCAAAAACTTGAATATGGAAAAAATCTGACGTAAGACTAGAGGAATGTTAGAATCAATACTTTTCTGTGTAAACGTTTCATTGCATAGACTAAAAGAATTAATCTATTTAGGCTGGAATGAAACCTATATGGTAAACTTTAGACCAATAGTAAAACTAAGTACTTTTTTCTTAAATACGATAAAATCTCAAAATACTCACAGCTCGTCGGGTTTATTGAATTATACGCTAGGTGCATCTACTTTATAAGAACAGTGGCTTTTAATAATTTGAATTTGTACTTAACCTACTTAATTTTAATCCCACCGTGAAAATTATTGGAGCTAAGAAATTCTAGATCAGCTTGATTTCAAAACTTTGCATTGCAAGCGGGTAATCATAAAAAATCAAAATTATAATATCCAATAATAATAGTTAATGCACAAAACAGTAATCATTTGCTACAAATGTAGCGCCGTCAATGAATTTCAAATTTTCAGATGATCTAAGAAAATTACTTTAAATTCAATTTAGAGTTTTCAAAAATATGATTCCAATAAACGCCTAAACAAATTTCTCAAAAATACGTTATGAAAATATAATACAAATACGATAAAATTTATACTAAATATAACCCTGTCTATGACCTGAAGAGTTAAAAGCAAATACGAAATTAAGGCCAACACATGAAAAAAGACTTTTCTAAGAAGACAATAATTAAAAAAAACTATATATGATAATCAAATATGAAAGGATAGAATTTATAAACGAATATAGCGCAGGAAATGGAAATGGTTTTACACCTTAAGACAAATATAATGAGGATAATTTAAAAACGTAGGAGATAATTCGAGGCTTGAGTTATGTCACAACTTCGTTAAACCTGTTTGGGTATGATTAAAGTAGGATAGTGTTTTTAAATGACTTAACAAAGGCAGTTATTCAGTTTTAAGCCGATGGTGCTTATGAGTCTGTTATAACGACATTCAGTAAAGTTCCAAAATCAATTTAGTTCGTTATTCCAGCTGTTGTTCTTATTAATAATGTATGAAATGTAAATAATAAATTGATGAACTCATGGTGCTTTGCCGAATAGCCAATTTTTCACAAACTTTCGATTTAATAACGATGTTAATGAAACAAATATTTGCTGGAAAGCGTTTTTTGGTGGAATGTTGTATGTATCATTGATGTTGCGGGTCACATTTTAAACAGAAGCTCGAGTAGAAGGTCGTCATCTGCGTCCATCGGTGATTCTGGTGCTAAATAGTCAATGATCCTATAAAAGTCGTTATAATGTTGATAAATTCAGAGTTATACCAAAAACCGATATTGATTTTAATATATAACAAAATGTATTGTATTAAATTTGTTTGTATTTAAATAATGATGCGATATGCTTTAACAGTAATAACGGATACAATTCCTGCCAGAGAATATATGGAAATGACAACTATGCATACTGACAAATTATTCGTACTTTAACCTATATGTAGTGGATAAGTTTTTTTGTTCTAACTTAGATAGAAGATCTTATCTTCTTAATTTACATAGAATATTCAAATTTTAATAAAATGTTGTTTTTTCGTAAATCACAATCAATTTACATACAATGGCGTGCAACAGAGTTACTACACATACTATGAAAATAGCTTCTTTTTTTATTCTGATTCAAGCTGTTTCCTTTCTTTTTTCTTTTAGATTAAAGTAAACAAAAGAATGCAATGGTTATTAGCGTGTTAGTGCGTTATAAATTATTAACAATAACATTATAGACCGTTCGCGTTAAGAATAAAGTGAGTCATCATTTTCCGCCGGCCTAGCCCCGCCCTCTAACCAATGAAATCATTTCAAATTACAAGGTCAAGTTCACAGTGACCAGTTGAAGGCATAGCTGAGTAACTCACTGCATACTTAACGAGATTCTTCTGTAGCTCTCTTAATCTATTAGTCAACAAGAGTTGACTTTGCTAGAACAAGTGTTATATAGGAGTGTGTGACTGCTGAGTGTGATTTGATACTTAGAAAATAAGGCGCACAGTGCTTTTAAAGAACTTTTTTACTTCAAATTTTAATGATTCCTTTAAAATTACCTATTAGGCGTGGGTGGTGTACTGATGGTGGGCTGCAATGAGCTTCGGCGGACATCCGGGGAGAGCCGGGCCACCTTCGCGTTTGCGGCTCGTTCGCTCTGCAACCTACATAAAAATTTGTAATACTAAAAGCCTGATGTTTTCAATTTATTCATAAATAATCACGTCTACATTTAAAAAGTCATATCAGAAACTAAACTTTCAATTTATTTCGTTATTTTCTCCTCAATTTAATACTTAAGCACTCCTAACATTAGTACCTTTTATTTCTTTTACTTTTGTGTTTGGTTTTATTTCTAGTTTAGCTTATAATGTTCAATAGGATGCAATAAAGTTTGACTTTCTATTTATAATATTGTTTACTTTTCATAAACGAAGACTTTATAACGTTTATATGTATTTATCTTATTTCTTAGTTGCTTATTCAGTTATTAACGCTTTCAAAATTTTATATTTCGAAGTAAAATATTCACAATATTTCTATTATTGACGCCGATAGAAACATACAGAAAATGTTATCTTGGAAGGTTGCAACATATTTCCTTTAAGTTACTGTGTACGTGCGCTGCCACATATCAAGGGAGTGGAACGTGATATTTTCACAATGATCATATTTTATAGGGAAAGATCCTAAAGGACCCCATAAAATGGGCACGTTTTTATTCAAAAATGTGTACAGAGTCAATGGTATTGTATTAAGCAAATGAACTCGTCACGTATCAAAAGTTTTAGTTTTATAAAAAGCTTTTGAATTGTTAATGGAATTTTCCATATACCATTTGAATTTTACAATGTTGCAGTAATGCCATAAGTAAATCTATTAACTCATAACCTGAATTGAAATTAATAATAATGAGAATATTAATTGTGAGTATCAAAATAATTGAGAACAAATAAGCTTGGATTAATAAGTCAACTATGATCCAAAGCACAGTCTTTGTCATAAAAATCATTAAAAATTATAATAAATATTAATAATCATAACATAGGAAATATAATCACGAAATCATCATCGTTATAGATATTGATATTAGTGAAATAGAAACCTATAACTGTAGTGAAATGTGGACTTCAATTTATAAGCAATAAAATAGTTTCTAAAATGTCTGAATTTTTATTATGAGGGTGATTTCCTTGTTTTCGAAAAGGATCTCAATTAGGTTGTTATAAATTTATGATTTATTTAATAGTTTATAGTAAACAGCACTAACATAGAATTAAGTTACATTGGTTGCATCAACTTAATGGTAAAATTCATCTTTAAGATAAGAATGTAAATAAACAAATCAGTATATTATACAAATTTAAATAAGCCGCTTTTTAAAATGAAATAAAATAGTATTAATGGAATAGTATATGATATATTTAAAATAATACAAACTATATTACGTTATTTATTTAGCGGTTTGTATTTTCTGGACTTTTATAACTGGCGTTCAAAAACTATTATAGCAGATAAAAATAACCAATTACTCAATTGCAATATAAATTAGAATAAATTTCGACGCTGTAGTCATAGAAACATTGTTAAAATAGAAATTTTAACAGTGTTTCTAACTTTAGCTCAATATATTAACCAAATCAATTTTCGCTACCGGTTTTCATAAATAATAATCTACATTAAATATTATGACCAATTTGATTCGTTAAGACTTACGTTCGTTGTAAATTCCTCCCAAGTACTAGTTGCATGAAAACATTAAAATATAATATATAAAAAAATCATAAATTTTGAATAAAATTTGGTTGTTAACGGCGACGAATACATATATATACATAAACAGGAATTTATTACTAGTTATTTGCTTAGAGTATAGATTAAAAATACTGGAGGTATAACATGATTTTGGAACAGGATATTAAGTGACAATTCGTTGCAATAATTGTATTTGATATTCATAAGATTTATGACCTAATATCCGAAAGGATTCTTTCGTCCATCTGTTGGAAAGTAAGGATTTTCTCATATAAATATAAACGTCTAATTGTGATTCTATTGCGTTATAATGCTTTAAAAACTAGAGTTCAGATTTAACGAACATTTCTTTAGAAATGAGTATTACGAAGTGTTTTATCGTTAGGTGTTAGCAAATGTTGTACCGTCTTCCTTTTCTGCTCTATTTTTTGGCTAACTGATAATTTATGCATTCGTATAAGCTATGTTAAAAAGGTAAGTAGCAGCCCATTAACGTCCCACGGCTTAACGTGCTCTCCGAGGCACGGGGGTGGATGACACCGCCAAATTTGTCCCAATTTTGGGCAAATATTGAGAAAATCTTTTCGGACTGGTCCGACTCGAACCCTCATGTCTGTAGTCGAACATGCAAACCACAAGATCAATAAGGCAGTTGATGGTAAAGTGGCAAGCTATGGTATTAATCATCAATTCTGACTTTTACATGTCTTCTTTTTTCTTTCAGAAATAAATGGGCAAATCAACAATTCAATTTGCCAAAATAATGACTGATAAAAAGGCCATATGATTTTGTCAGCCATTTCTAAATCCAACTGCTTTGGCTACGATTTCTATCATTCAAGCAATCACTGCAAATAATATTTTATGAAATTAAAATCCTATTTCTTTGAGTGTACTTTCTTTTAATTTACAATCACAGAATTTATTTTAAACAGATCTGAGCAGCATCATTTTCATACAGGTTAGCGCTTGTTATCTCATCTAGTGGTAAATAATGATGCATTCTAAGTCGGAAGTATGTTAAGCGGCTAAAAGGTAATTTACCTCTTATAGTTTCTATACAGCATCGTACCGTTATGCAATATTTTTCTGCTTGACGAACATATCTGCCTACTTCAAAACTAGATTTCAATTAATAAAAGAAGATAATAATTCACTACATTTTAACTACCAAAAATCGATCGCAGAAACTCTGCTAGCAAAGTACTTGCGCACTTATAACAGAGATTCAATAAAAACTCTACTAGATCAAAGAATAAAGAATTGATAAGACAATCTTTATTCGTAGTTACTCGGGTTTTTTGGTAAAGCAATATTAGTTGTTATTGAACAATATAAAAGAGTCCAAAGGATTCTTCCGGAATACAAAGTAATATTTTGTGATCAAAGATAAACTAACAAAATATTCAATATTAAAAATGTCCTCATTGCTATAATTTAATACTATATATTGATTCTCGACCTTAAAGATTGCAATACCTAAATATGGCATCTGTTATTTGAGAGAGTCGTAATTTTTTTAAACAATTTCTTATATTAAACGTAATCGTTTTCAAAAAGAATGCATTTCAATTTAGTGTTATATAATTAAATATTTATTATATTACACAAAATTATGCTTTTATTGTAAAATGACGCATGTTTTAAAACTACAATAGAATCAGATCTTTCGATAAAGTCTTGAAAGTAACTGTATTTTGGATAGTCACTTTTAAGTGAATTAATTGGAAATTATATAAATTCTAAATGGCTATTCCTATAACTCTATGAAATAGCTGCAAAATGAAATACTCGTCAACAACACATTCAACATCAGATTAATATCGTTTCGTTTTTTTAAACTATAGACGAAATTATCTTAATGGTAAATGTAATCACTAGATATCGTATTGAATATAATAAATTTAGCTCAAACAAATTAAATGTTTGTAAATTTTAAAACGCTTCAATACGACAGAAATAGTATAATGATTTATTGACAATTAATTTATTTGTTTATTTAATAGGAAGCCAACTTATCTTAATCTAGGTATACACTCTTATTTGATTTTTTCTCTATATTGTACACTAACAGGCTAACTCAGCATTGAAATATAAAAAAGACATTCTAAGTAGGAAATGAAAAAAATTAAGTCACCGTTTGTTCAGCTAATCTATATAAACATACAGATATATATATATATATATATNGGAAAAGCTAGCTTATTATCGGTTTAATTATACGAGGCTCAAAAACACATATCATTGATACAAAATGAAGAACAATGATATATACTGGCTGCTGAAAGATTTTGGTATAGGAAAGCATATGTTTATAATAACTTCAGAGTTATAAATACTAATTCTTCTCAGTTGAATATAAATTTAATTTTTTTGATAGTGATATAAAGCACTGTAAACATTTTAGGAAGTAATACCTTTAGCTGCTTTACTTCTATAGAAAACTTTGGATAGTTATCAATTTAGATCATTCTCATACACTCAATAAGTTTCTAAGATACCTTCAAATAGTTATTGATGAATTCAAGAAAAAATTACATAATTATAGTATAGAATATAAAAAAATATATATTACTTACTTGATCTTAGACTGCCTCATAAACTGCTGAATTTTTCTCGCCGCTTGATTTTGACGTCTTTGAGAATATGTCCGTCTGTGAAAAAATGACTTGTAATTAAGAAAAAAAATCAAAGTTAAATTAAAAACATACTTAAAAGTCCCTTAAATTAAAAAAAAGACAAAGATGTCCTATCAACCTTTTTAAATTGTTTTTTGATGATCGAGTTTGGACACAGGCATCGTTACCTATACGGTACGGTGGGCTTGGAGTCCGCAAAATTTAGTAAAGAATATAGTTGGTAATGATTTATATAATAAAACTTATTTAGCCAAAATTACAGAGAGCACGCCTTCTTGATGTTTCCGAACGCGAGTCAGGTTTCTGGCTACATGAGCTACCATCTGCATCCGTAGGTACCTTGTTAGATAAGACGATGTTATCTTTATCAACGTGTCTGCGTCTAGGTATCAAAAAAGTAAGAGCCCCATCGTTGTAAATGTGGTGAGTGGGTGAATCAACTCGGTCACCACGGTTTGTCTCGTCTTAGTAGCGCTGGTAGCCTCCCAAAACACACTATGATCAACGACAACATCAGAAGGGCCTCTGTCACAATTAACGTGCCGGCTATCCTCGAGCCGAATGGAATTGCGCGTGATGATGGTAAGAGATCTGATGGTAGGTCGTTGATACCTTGGAAAAAAGAAAGGTCGTTGATATGCTACATGTAATGATACGCTCGCATCATCTCACATTGACGATACCTCCAAATCAGCGAGAGCGGCGGCGTCATTAGCTGAAAACACCAAGAGGCGCAAATATGAGAACCTTGCCTAAGAATACATATTTGTGCCTTTTTGCATGGAAACATTTGAACTGTGGGGTCCTTGGATTAAGAGTTTTTTAAAGGAATATCATCACGCTTGGTTGATGTCACCCGTAACCCAAAAGCGGGGTGGTACTTCGGACAGCCTATAAGTATCGCTGTCTAAACAAGTAAGGCTGCCAGCCTTATGGGTACCATATCCATTTGCCTCTGATGGTTAAGTTTATATATAAAAGTTTTACAAATGAATCGCAATATATTAAAAAAATAAATATAAAAGCTTCTAACTTACTTAACAGGCGTGGCAGTCAGACGTCGCTCTCTGAGAGAGCGGTATCCACGTTGAATCACTGTTGCAGCAGCGTCCATCTGCTTTATGTATGCAAACTGAAAGAAATAACAGTTGTAAATCGAAATAAATGTCTTAAACTATGGTGTTAGGGATAGGGCACTTAAATCGTTGAGCTCTTGTCTTTATAATAGAGTTCAAGAGGTGTTCGTAAATGAAATTAAGTCGTTATGATCACCTTTAGATTTCCCACAAGGAACTACACTTGGCCCTTTTTTGTTCTTAATATATATAGATGATTTAGCATACCATATTAAAGACAAATGTGATATAGTCCTATTTGCTGACGATATGTCATTCCTGGTTAAAGCGGATAGTGATGTAGAAAATTATATCGATGTAAATAGTACCCTGTCATATGTGTCAAGTTTCGCTTTGCCAAATGCAAAAGAAGTCTGTAAAAATATCCAAATGGATGATCCACTAAAGAAAGTTAAGTCAACAGTTTTCTTAAGAACCTTATAGACTAGACTCTTGCCTTCTGTGAGGTGCTCATATTAAGACTCTGGCTAGAAAACTTATTTCAGCTGCATTTGCTGTTAGGAAAGTAAGGCAATGTACTAATGTCGAAACGGCTAAAATGACTGCAGCGGACATTGAAACTATCTTTATATTACAGAAAAGATCAATCAATTGGGATCTTGCGTTTTCTGAAGAGATAAATTCAAAGAAACATCAATTCTCACAGTACCGTCGCAATATATATTGAATAACACATTATATATCCGTTATAATATTCACTTATTCGGAAAAAAAGCGAAACACATTATTTTAATATAAGGAAAAAACAAACTTGTAATGCCATATTTTAAAATGAAGAAGTTTTGAAATCATTTGTCGGGCTGAGCCTGCGCATATTTAATAAGATATCCGAATCACTTCTGGGTTCGCTTCCACATAGTTTTTAAGAAATTTCCTTATACAAAAAGTATATTATAATGTTGAGGATTATTTAAGCGATAAAGATGTTTGGATTTGATGCCAGTTGCGCATGAAAGCTAAACACGTTCTAACCTACATAAACTAAATTAAAAGGAGTAACATTAGAGTTTCTTGCCAGTTTCTTCTTCTGTGGGATCAACTTCCCGAATCGGTAGTAAATGACGACTCAAAAGTGTTTTTTGAGCCTACTTGAATAAAGAATATCTTCATTTTGATTTTGGTTTTACAAAATGGATCGCAACGCTATCCAAAATTTTTTATAGTGCAATATTTCAGCTCCATTAGGACATATGTACTCATGGAGAATCCTCTTGTCTCACCACCAGCTAATAATGGGCATACCTACTTGCGGAATAATAAATACCTGCTTGTAACGTCTGTAGCAGTTTTGAATAGTAATTGCAGCAGCGGCTGCACGTCGCTGCAGCTGCCGTCCTCGATACTGGCGGTAGGCTTTTTGGATTGTAATAGCCGCTGAGTACAGCTCACGTTGCTCACGATCTATAAAATAAACGAGATTTCAGATCTTCATTTGTATGAGATTTTGCATATTTTATGCCTTTTGATAATTTATTGTACATATGGACCCTCTGTAATAAATAATTTTAAAACTTACCATCTGACCCTCATTCAGCACCACTAGTAACTGATAAATTATATATTTTTGTCCTGAAACCTTTACTTTATACGGTTTTTGACCCTTGAAAATTCCCCGCCCCTTAAATGTTGAGTGTTGTTTAATGTTTGCGTTATACCCTTATTATGAATTGATACGTAAGTTTATTAAAATGAACAAAATAAAATTCTAACAATATATTCTATAACTTATTTTTAATATGTTTTAATGTTTGTGGTGTTGTAGATTAACCATCGTATGATTGCTACATTTAATTTGATTTGTTTGTACATAATATTTGAGTTGTAAGAAATGTACTCACTATTGTGGTTAAATTATATATGAAATGTTATTGGCGAAGTAATGTGTGCTTTATTGGCACAACCGAAAGCCATTAATTAAAATAAGAAGAAGTAGAAAGCAAATCATGATAACGTGGCTAAGTCAGGTTGGTTGACGGCATGTAAATATATTATCAATACACCATATGTGAATCTAGATTTGATTAACAAATAATATCGCTGTCCCAAATTTTAACCAAAGTTCACATCATGTCTGTACTATAACAAATCAAAAATTGGTTTAGTGGTTAAGGTATGAGAAGTTGGTTGTTCTTGATAACAACTTAACAAATTGTCATATTGATTTCATAATAAAAATTAATAAGGATACCAAATGTACTGACCATTAAGAGTTAGGCTTGAAAAGTGAGTTGTTGTATTTAAAAATTCTTGCAGCGTGGCGGATGAAGTTGGTAGTGCATTCCGTGGTGAGGCCGGTGGAGGAGACAACGCTGATCCAGGTGATACCGATCCAGAGGAACACGGTGTAGACCCACCACAATATCTATGTACACAATTAACACTATATTTACAACGAAATAAAGAAGAGGATAGGTAATACAATGATCAGGACCAAAGTTAAAAAAAAAAACAATTTATACTAGCCCCCAAAAATTTTATATGAGGCCAATTCGTGCTCAGTTTATAGCAAAATGTAGAACAGGATTAAAGTTTGGTAAAAAGCAAAGTCTTCTTTTAATTTGAATGCATTGTCGTCAGTACCTAATACTCTATATACCTATAAGTGTTGTCGCAAAATTCAAAGCTGAATTCGGTGCTAAAAGTTGTAGTATCGTCAAGAAGTGGCACCATTAATGTATCTTCACTACCGCCAGTGCTGTTATCCAAGTCGCAACCACTTAGTAGAGATGAAGTTTCATTCTAAAAACATACATACATTTTAGTAATTGCTGAACCTAAATAAAGAGGTTAGTAAAAGTATAAAGATTGAGGATTTATTAAAACAATAGACGAGGTAAAATCGTATCACATAATTAATACCCGTAAAATAGACTTGTGTAGACTATAAATAAAACATTAGAATTCCTATCTATATTAGATAAATTCGATTAAAAAAAACTTTAGCAACTATGAAATGTTATGCTTATATATAGTACAAAATAAGTTTATTTAATTTCAAACACTTACAAGAATTTTGTAGCTTTTTTTTTAATCGTCAAGAAAAATAATAAATGGTAGCAGTTTTAGCAGTAAAATGACTGTAAAATATGTTCCTCAATTTAGAAATTTGGGTAAAACATAAATCTCTTTTGGATAACAAACTTAATGAGTTACCTTTATACGTTCAGGCATTGCAGCTATTATTTGCTCTGCCAACGTGAACACCCGGTCATCCTGCTCCCCTGAAATATTTTGGTATAGTGGAATCTCGGCAATACGATATCTTTTAGAATCAAAACATTTACTCGTATCATCTCCTTCAAAAGTTTGTGAATTGTTAAGTACATATTAGTTTCTTTAGCAAATTTGTAATACGCAAAATGTTATCAAATTATATTACCATTTCTTCCATCTTCTTAAGCCCATATACTGATAATTAACTTAATATGTTATTTAATATTTACTATAAAACCGGTGCAATAATACAAAAATTGGTGTCAAAGCATACTTACCTTTATATTGTCAATGCAAAAGTTGTTTAACTACACATAAAAAGCAGTTACATAATCATCGATTCATGCAAGCAGTTGAGCCAACATGCAGTGTTATAATTGTCATTCGTGATGTTTAACTTGAATTTATAATTTTGTAGAGTGTTTGATAAAAGAATACAAGAAACCAGTTAGGACTGTTGTGTCTGGAAGTACAGTGATAGTGGATAGACCAATCGAACCATTTAAAGCGACACCGATGGACAACATCGAATAGTTGAACCGAATAACAAAAGTGTTACATGGAACGCAATAATAATTACGAATGATTGACCTTAGGTAACCGTGTTTCGGGTAATAGTTTTGTATTTCGGTTCAGCTTTAATAGGTAGCTACTGACAACACCGGGGCATCTCCGCTCGATGGGATACAGATATAGAAGAATCTACAAGTGGTCTATCAATAGCGATGACATAGAGCTACGCTGGCGACAGTTAAAAGACAGACGACGAAGGAGAGGGCCAGAGAGGCCATGCAACTACGACATTTACAACATCGATAAATACGTCGAGCGGAGGAATGGCTGCGACTTGAAATGGTATAGAACAATTATTGTTATAGATTATTTTAATTATAATAGCAGCCAATTCGAATACAGATGAAGAAAAAGAAACTTTTATTTACGGTCCTCAATTTTTTTTAATATTGCCAATCAGATTTTTCCTGCACCGTCAATATTCAAGTGATATTCCAATATAGGACATTTTTGACGTGTTTGCAATTCTAATTTTTGACGAAAAAAACGTAATTTTATTGATTAGGTTTTATGACAATTTTATCCACTGATCATCAATCATTTTGCTATCTATTGATATGATGTTTTCATAATAAAACAAGGCACATGTAAACACAATATTGCGTATGTTATTTGAATACTTTAATACCATACTCTTTATTTGAAATTCAAGAATTCTTTATTCGAGTAGGCTTTTCAATCGTCAATTATAGGTTCTTTTACACATTAATTTCAATGAACAACTGATGATGATATTAAAGAACGGCTTAGTATCTAAAGTTATGAGGGTTCCATCGCGGCCTCTCTTGAGATGAATTTCTTTTTTAATAAAGTTTTCTATTTTCTAAATTAAACGCTGAAATTTCTATTACGTGAACATCGGAAAGTTTGGGATATAATTTATTACAATAAAAAAAAAGTTAAAAATGCGTGGGTACTAAGCACTTCTAACAAGAAGTGTAACTTCCTTGGCAAACTAACATTAAAGTCTTTTTTATATTTATACAAATTTAAAACTTTAGATTTCCGAGACTGAGAGGGAGGGAAATAAGGAATTTAATAGTCATTGATATATTAAAAGTATCGAAAATTAATACAAATAATGTGTTGTTATCTCAAATGACGAACTGTAAATTATTAATTAAATTTTGTTAATATAACAATCGAACTATAATAAATTATTGAATGACGAGTGGCAAATGAAAATGCCACATGTTATTTGTAAATATTAAAACTACCTAACCTTCAAACCTGTTAGTATAGCTGTACATCTTCGTGTCGTTAATCACGCGTTTCCGTAAAAAAAATCTCCCTCATGGGCCTAAAGAATTTTCACTTCAAAAACGCGATATTCATGAGATGCCTTGTTTTATTGCGCACGATTGCCGTGTTTAACGTTTCGTTTAGTCACAACTTTAGATGGTCTCTATAAGATTTGTTTGGGGTTTTAGTAAACGTTTAGTTTTCAGTGTATTCCACGTTAGTCCACAAATCTACAACACCAAGTCGCTAGCTGTCTATACCGTTTCGCGTGTGCAGCGAACTGACCTGCAGAGGGCGGGTCGGGCGCGGGCGAGGGCGGCTCTGAGAGGGCCTCCACATCTATCAGCGGGCTGGCCGCGCGCCGTGCCGCCGTCTCGCCTGGACGGACAACAGTCAGTCGCGCGCTGTGCCCGATTGGGATCGATAACCTCGCCAGCGGTTTTATCTAATTCATTATTAAGCCCCCCGAAAACGACCAATTGTTGTAGCATCATTCACGCCTTTTCAACATCTAATTTACACTATTTAATTGATTGCTGCTCATAACCTAGTTATGTCAAATCAAAACCAAAATTATAATACTCATTAGTAAGCTTAACAAGCTCTGTTTCTTTTATAATCTCATTTGGTCTAATAATGTAATCATGAAACAAACACTCGTCTCATATTATTTCATGTATTGTTCTTCATAATCGAATTTTGTCCAAATCAAAATTAATATATGCATTACTACCTCAAAATTCTTTAATCTGTTATTCCTTTATGGATTGTTTGAAATTTAAATGTTATTAAATTAACAATTTCTTTCTTCTACATTTTACTAAAACTTTGCCAAAGTCAAAATATTCTTTATTCAATTATAACAAGCTCTTTTAAGCCTATATTTTGTTTATAAATTTTAGATGGACTCTATCAAAGAGGGTATCTCTTGGCAACATTTTTACATTTATGATATCTTAAATTTTAATTGTATCAGAGTTTATATATGAGAGTCGATTCAATGGATTTTCTATTATTGCTATTATATGTATCCGCGATATTATCCGCGAAATGAAATAAGATACTTATTAGTATTTTAATTGTCATATCTAATATAAATCTAAAAATGCAGTGCATGTTTAATTTACACAGATCATCTTTACAATCTAAAAACCGCTGACAACGTCAAAACCTCAGAATTAATACATAAACGCAATCAGTAACTGAAATAGGAATAAAACATTTCGATCTTCCAAAATTGAGGCGCCGTGCCGATGAAAACAAATAATCATTTGCAAATGAAAACTGAACTTTCTAGGAATGTAAATGAAATATGTATTTAAACTTACAGAGAGCTAGATCCATTCGTCGAGTAATCTTTGAGTCACCGAGACTATCTTCGGATGTATCAGAATCAAGTGGTAAAGACATACTTCTCTCCCATCTGAAAATTTTAAGTAAAGATATGTGCATGAAATAAAATAAATACTCTTATAAACATTTTTTGGAAGTACTTTTAGATATAAAGTCGCATATCAGATATGTTGCGTAAAATCTATTTATAAAGTACATACATACATACATAGAATCGCGCCTCATTCCCATAGGGATAGGCAGAGACCACGTCCTTCCACGTGCCACGATCCTTGCATATCTCCTTCGCTTCTTTCATTCTCATTGAACCTTTTATACAAGTTCGTCAGTTTAGAGTACTCTTGACCTGACCCTTAAAATGTCCTGGGTTTGGTCCAGAAACTTTCACCTTGGTCTTCCTCTTCCATCTTTCCCATTCACTCTTGGCTCATAAATCCTTTTTGTTAGTCTCCTTTCATTCATTATCTCTACGTGCCAAAACCATCTATGCATACCTTTCTCAATTTTAGTCCCTACATCTTCTTTTATACCACAATTTTCTTCACTTTCACACTATTTCTTACTTTATTCCTCAATTTCAATCTACTCATACTTCTCAACGCTCTCATCTCTACTGCATTTATTTTACTTTTGTGATTCTTTTGCCATACCTAACTTTTACTACACTACATAGGTGTTGGTATCAACACTCCTGCATGCACAGCCAGTCTGGCCCTTTAAGACATCTGGCTATTCATAAAGGCATGCAGAGCACCATTTATCATATTCCCTGCATTTACTCTCCTTTAAATATCACTATCACATGTTCTATCATTACTACATTTAGATCCCAAATATACAATTTCTTTCACAACTTCTAATTTGGAACTTTACGACATTAGTTTTCGAAAACTAAATGTTGAATATATTTACAAAGATTTTGGTTTGACGAAATATTAATGTATTTACCGAGCAGAAGAAGATCCATCGGTTTTATCAATGGCGGAGCTGGATCTAAAAGCGTCAGCCATATTAATTCCACTGTCTATAGATGGACGCTTAACCAAATTGCTTTCCAAACTGCCTGATCGACTCTTTTGTGACAAACTGAAAAAATGAAATAAATCGTTTATTTCTTTAAACTGCTCTTCTTAAAATCATTAAAAAAAAACTGGATATAAACGAAGGTCAAATAAAAACGTTAATTTTCTTGAGCATAAAAATAGACAAATGATCATGAATGATGAAATGATAGATGATTAAGACACTTTATGATTTTTAATAGGTTTGAATTTCTTTCAAACATCTTCTAAAATTGAGCTCTTTGAAAAGATTTAAATGTTATCGTAAGAATTGATGTATTTCTTAATCAATTAGTTACGTAATCGATGCTGTCCTTAGTTCTCCTCATATAATTATAGTATTTAACTGGCGTCGAGGATTTCAGAATGTTATACTTGTAACTTTGTTATTACATGTATCTAGTACTCCGATTTAAATAGCAAAAAATAAACGCCATATACAAGTATCGTGGCCCAATTCATTTGAACTAATTTAATGGACAGCCATTTGAAAGTGATCAATGTTACGAGTATATGATAAACCAACAGAACATCATTTAATGTGTGCCTAATGTGTTTCTAACATGTTACTAACATGTGTTCCTAACACATGTAATATCGTTTGAAATTTTGTCAAAAGTACCTTTGTGGTCTGCGAAATACAGCGTCTCCAGTCGGAGGATGAATGCGATCAAGAATAGCAGCAAGACGTGCATGTCCTGCACGACGAGCAGCTGCAGCGGCTGCTCTAGCGCCGGCTTCTCTACGTATCCCAGCACTCCAACGTGCTAGTACAACAGCTGTTTCTACATGTCCTTCTGCACTTGCAACCATCTGAAATAACAGAAACATGATTTGCTAAGCTTTTTTCTAGCTAACACCAATATCAAAATAAATCTTTTGAAATCATTATTGATTTCAAATCTACTATAAGACAAAAAGGTTTGTTGAATCTATTATTGATAAAGTTTCGGCCACTAGTTCAAAAAGATTACTTAAAGAAAAATTTGCAAGAGTCAGTAGCTCCTCTTTTATAAATTTATTTTAACATGTAATAATAGATACAACATGAACAATTTTGACGATATTAAGAAGATTCCAAGTAATATTATGTAATCCGTTTAGTAAATATTTTGTTGATCTAAAATGTATGTAAATCAAAACATATTATAAACCGAAACATCTGATAACAAAAGATATATAATTAAAATATAAAACAAAGAGATAAAATAGGACAACAAAGCTGTTCTTACCAAGGGAGTGCAGTTATCACTGTCCCTCGCCCCCAAATTAACTTCTTTTTCCAAAGCAAGACTATTATCGTCCTGTCTCCAACGCAATAAAACAGTAGTTAACTTGGTATATCCTAAAGCTGCTGCTAAATGAAGAATAGTTGAATTATCTTCACCAGGCTCTGTTGTAAATCCTTCGGAATTCCCAAAAGAGCGTGAACTTAAAGAATGGCAAAATGTAACGAGACGATCTTCAAATTTTGGATTAGAATACAATTGTACGTCTTCAATCTGAAAAATATTTTAATACATATTAGGGAATACTAAAAGTTATGTACGTACATTATATAATTTCAATTCAATAGTTATTTGACTTTAGACGGAATGATAAATATGTGTTCTCGTATATTTTATAATAATAAATCACGAGCGTTTCTACATCTACGATTTTTGTAATACAGCGACGCATAATTGTTAAACACCACTATATTATTCACTTACCTACATTAATTACAATCATAATAAAATATAAATTACACAAGCCTTTTAACATCAAAAAGAGCATTTTATCTTCAATGACAAATTATAACTTTTACGTTCTGTTATAATTTACAAGATATTTATATCTATAACTGAGGTTTACCATGGTGTTTTAATGTACAATAATAAATATTTACCTGATTGTTATCATCCAGAGGTTCGATCTTTAATTGTAATCGTCCATGTAGTCGCTGTAATCGCTGCAAAAGTGAAAATCGCCTAAAATCTAAAGAAGGTAGCGGTGCAGAGGCAGGAGATGAAGGCGCCAAGACAGGACCCGCTTTATATTCGAACACAACCGTGTCCGACACCACTCGTCCTGCCCTAGCTACTTGCATTGCTGCCAGACCTGCTTCATGAGCTGAAATAATAATATTATCGTGTTTTATTCCATAAAATTTTTGTCCCTATACGATACCTTATGAAAGACCTATATCTGGTACATAACTTCATTTATTTTAGAAATAATACATGTTGGTTTTACCCAGCTACTACGAAATGCGTAGGAATTAACTTCTCGGATATTAAGATACTCGAACGAATAAATATTTAGAATAAAATTAGCTAATGCTTCAATTATAAGCAGAGGCTATAGTTAAAGTATAATAAAATTGGAGGCTTAGGAATGAGGCAGATGCTCCATTTGGCTATTATGTCAAAAAAATGTATAATAAAACAGTATCTTTTACCAGAATAGCACTTATCTGTCTTACATTATATTATTAATATTCCCCAATGTATTGATTGTACATCATGAGATATGATTAGCGTTTTAAATGCTGTATTTAAACTTACCTGGGCAATAACACCTGAGAAGACCATTCTGCACTAATATAGATGGCACCGGAAAATTATCAAAAAGGATTGTATACTGGTCAGATGTTTCCGTCCAAGGCCCAGCCACTAAAACCTTCACACCACCTTCAGGATATGCCCATTCAGGAGAGTAGTCAGTAATGCTCAATGTCCCTTCACCCGGACTGTCCGTTTGCATTTTCTCATTTCCCTCTTCAGCTGGTGGTGAATTGCCACATAAGAGCTGTAAAATTCAAAGTCAGTATTTAGTACTTAGGACATAAGGCTTTAACGTGACAGAAATTAATTTTATTAATACTTACGATTGGATTGGTAGATATAGTGCAAGGATCTAATACTTCCAGTTCAGGAAAATCACCTAACATATCAAAAGCATCTAAATTCACAAATACATTATCATCAACAACGTGTGTGGGTGATGCCACAGCTTCACAGCTTTCTATAAAGTCCATTGTATCTATTCCTGAAACCATTACATTAGCTGTTTCTGTTGACCGTACAACACTTCGATCCAATTCACACGTCGGCATATTTGCTGACAAAGTTTTTTGAATATCTTCATGGGATAATTCCAATGTCTCATCGAAAAATCCACTCGATGTTTCTAAATGCGCGTCTGTACCTAACAATACTAAAGTATCATCGCAATTTTCTGTATGAAGTTTATTTTCTAAACGTTCTACTAAATCAGGATACCTAGATGGCGTTGATGGTGCACTTGCTACTATATGGTTACGACTCCTTGGCTCCAACTTAATTTTTCTATCAAAAGTATTAATTTCAATTTTCTCTTCGATTCGTGTCTCTATTTCAAACTTCGGTTCTATGTTATTTAAGCAAGAATTTTGTTGGCTATCTGGTATCTCTCTTTTTAAAACGAATGTAGGTTTATACTGTTGCCGGTACCTATCTCGTGGCTCTTCACAAACAAATGATGTAACCGATAGCGGTGATACTAGAGACGAATGTTGTTGTGTACTATTGCTAGTCCCATTTAAAATAAGTAGGCCTCCACCTCCCTGTATTTGTCCTAAGGAAAGTAGTAGAGGTGACGATTGAGTAGTTTGACGATGGTCTCTGGTATATTGTCTCGGTGGTTGCGCCATGGGTCTTGGTGATGGACCCGTGGTCGATGATACATGATGATCAGAAGGAGGTGGTTTGGCCGTTTGTATACGTCGCAATGGGTGAGCACAAGTCCTAGAATCTTGACAAGTTGAGTCAGGACATCCACATTCGAGTTGCCTGGCTAATGCTGCTGCCCTTGCAGCTCTCTGCTTTTCCATCAGCTGGCCGACAATAGCTTCTACCGTCTCCGTCGTCTGAAACATTTTCCCCTTAAATTAATCGTAGTAAGAACTCTTTTCATAAAAAGCAAAAGATAATAGATCTTGGTACAAACAAATACATACCGATATTTCCAAATCGCTGTTTAGATCTGGTTCATCTTCGCTGAAGACTGAAAGTAGAAAGATATAAAATAGATTAGCATATCATTTCTTAAAGGAGGATATCAAAATAGTTATTCATAAAATTAAAATAATTTTCACCGCGCTTATATAAATTCATAGCCTTAATGATCAACATCAATTAAGATCATTATTAATAGAGAGTCATAATCCCTCCCTCTTCATAAATATTCAATGAAAAGGGCGAACTTTGCTTGTCGAGTTTTAATTTTCTGTACTTAACATTTATGAACCGGCCCAGACAACTATTTGATTAAATTTGCTCCGGGGCAAGACTGCCTGAGTACACTATAGAAATCTCCAAAGAAAATCTGTTTGCATTTATTCGGATATTGCCGAATCAATAAAATTAATATTTCATAACTCTATTTCGTATTCCTTTCCTCTTATTCTATAATTAATAATAAGGGCTTTGATAAAGGTGATCGCGAATACTTCGATTGCTAACAGGACCTTTACTTGTATAGATTATTATTTCTATTTATATACATGAACAATAAGCAAGAAATCATTTAGGTTTTATACTTGACGATGTTTTTTAAATATTAACTCCAAAATCATTAAATTTACATGGCTTACCCTAAATATATTGCATATCACCCGCGCAACTTCGTCTGTGCCATAAAAGAGAAGAGGATAGGGATAGAGAGCGAGAATAAATTTTGTCAGAAATAGGTTAGATTATGATAAATCAACTTTAAAAGATGATATTTCCCAAAGTTTGATTGTCCAAAATTTTCTACATTTTGAAAAGTAACTAAAAAAGAATATTTTTTCCTTGTTAATGCAACTTTTTTTAATGTTACTTCTACCTCCTACCTCAACACTAATATAATTTCTAAATTTGAGCCATAGTTTCTATTGGGTTAGCGCTTTCATTATATAGCCTAGATTAGAATATTGAAAATCCTTTATTGTTACATTTTTTTATTAAACAAACTGCTTTCTAACTTTTTTTTGCATGCTTTTGAGGTTAATTCAAATTTATTACTTACACATTGGTTTTAACTGGCTGACTAGTTCATCCTTCGTCCATTCCTTCTTATCCGCCCAAAGGGCGAGGCTTGGTGCTACAGTTGCCAGTTTGTTATCATCAGGATATGGCACGTTCAGGTAGTGGACCAGCACTATATCAGGGTTCTGAAATTTAACAAGAAAACAATTGAAAATCACTGTTAAAAATATAATTGTCAAGTATTATATGTGACGAATTACCTTACCAGGTTAATGTTCTATTATTTTAAACTATTTCATCATATTATCAGATGAGATTACGGTGTAGCGATAACCTATGAGCAATGAGAAGTATTTTTTTAATTATATTCCCTGAAAATTATATCTTTATATGTACATAACTTTTGTTGATATCTTTTGAATGTCTTGCAGTATGACTGCCATAATAAAGGGATTATTAATTTCACTAGAAGAGGCGCCAGGTCAGATTCCTATCAGGGGAAAATTAGTAAATAGTAATTCATATTTTCTAAGGTTTGGCAATTATCACTCATTAAGGTTTTACGCATGTATGTTGAAAAAATATCCAACTAACTTTGAAATAATCTTTAGTTATACTTTAAAAGTATTTCATTCACTTAAATTTCTAGATATAGGTTGAGAGGCTTCGGCCTTACAACCTTCAGCTAGTTACAACATCCGTAACGTAAAATACGTGCTCCATATTTTATTTTAAAGTAACTTATTTTGTTATACCAAATATTTAGTTTAACGGGGTATATTTGTTACTATATTCCCAGTTAAGTTAACTTTTTGGACAATTCCCAAAAAGTAATGTTAAACGAAAAGCTTAACGATAATATAAAACACGATTTATGCGAATAAAAAATATTAAGCGTGCACGGTACAATGTTTAGTGATGTGAAGAGATTTAGTTGCAAGCACCCCATTCATTACCGACTGGAATGTGAAATAACGAGCAAAGTGCGAGCTCATAAGCCCCTCGGGCTAAAAACGGGGGGAGAAACTGGCGTTCTGAGGAGCATGAACCACCCCGACATCCATAACATCGTCTAAATCGACTCGCACGCAGTTAAACTACGCAAAAAATAAGTAATACACAATATTTTAATTTTCAACGAAGAGCGAATGTAAAACGGAGTGCGCCGTAATAACTATCCATTTGTCTTCAAAATGGCGGCAATAAACATGGCGGAATTATTTATGTAATGGCCACTGGACAGGGCTGCCACTCGACACGTGTGCTTTATTGTAGATACAGCGGTTTTTCATTAACTCGGCTAAATAATTTGCCGTGAATACATCGTCGCGGTTTTGGGACAATCATTATTTTTATAATAATAATCTGGCAAACAACAGTGTACCTGGGGTTAAGTGAATCTGCTCATACATAGACATTTGCAGAATCAGTACAACTTTCAATGGATTGGCCTTGGTCATTCCCCGGTGGAATATATTTTTTTAGTGCCTCCGCTAAATAATTTGTCATCAATACACCGTTGCATTTATGAGACAATCATTATTTTTATAGTAAAAAGCTCGCAAACAACGGTGCACCTGAGGTTAAGTTAATGCCGTCATCCATAGACATTTGCAGGACCACTATAGCAATCTCTGCACTCACTCAACCAACGATGAATGTTTATAAGAAATACGAGTATTTGGACTATACGGTAATTTTGTGAGGACTTGGTAAATCCCTGGTCAAAGTCCTTTTTCCACTGACTTACTGTGATAGTGAAAGATCGCCGTATTGAGGCAATCACTATTTTTATAGTAATAAACTGAAAAACAACAGTGCATGTAGAGTATAGTGAATCTGGTCATCCATAAGTATCTAGAAAACCAGTGGAATTGACAACGGGTTGCCATTCAAAAGATGTTTTAAAATCGCTGGTCAAAGTCCTTTTTTCACCAACTCGCGGTTTTCGGACAGTCGTTATTTTATAAGAAATAAACTGACAATTAATTATCCATATGGAGTTAAGTGAGTGCTCTCACCCAAAGGCATTTGCAGGACTACTATAGCAAACTTTGCACTCACTCAACCAACGATGAATGTTTAGGAGAAATATTTGGACTATACGGTAATTTTGTCAGAACTTGGTAAATACCCGGTCAAAGTCCTTTTTCACTGACTCGCGGTTTTGAGACAATCGTTATTTTTTTTAAATAAACTCACAAATAAATATCCATATTTAGTTAAGTGAATGTTCTCACCCATAGGCATTTGCAGGACCACTATAGCAAACTTTGCACACTCTCAACCAACGACGAATGTTAAAAAGAAATATTTGGACTATACGGTAATTTGGTGAGGGCTTGGTAAATCCCTGGTCAAAGTCCTTTTTTCACTGACTAACTGTGACAGTGAAAGATCGCCGTATTGAGACAATAAACTGAAAAACAACAGTGCATGTATAGTATAGTGAATCTGGTCATCCATAAGTATCAAGATCCCAGTGAAATTGACAACGGGTTGCCATTCAAAAGATGTTTTAATATCCTTAACCAAATCCATATCAGCATCATCATCCTTCAACATAACCATATTTTATCCATCATTAACCAAAACCACCTGATCTTTTATTTTGGTTTTATCACATCGCACAGGAAATGCTTCAAGCATATTTGCGTCTAGTGTTATATTTAGATTTAGCAATCAGGTTTGTAATCCCAAATACATTGTATTTTTAGCATGTATGTCACCAATAAAGGTACAATATATTTAATATAGTTTTAATAGAATTAATATTTAATGGGATTGACTGTAATTTGATATTTATTTGAGGGCCATTTTCTTACGAAAGTCATTATGTATATACTTGGATTATTATGTATATCCAAGGAATGACTTTTTAAGAAAATGGCCAAAAAAAGAAAAGTTACTGTAATTTAATATAATTATAGTTTCTACCTTTGAAACCGTCTAAAAGATTTGCCCTAAATCGATTTCATTGATAAAGCAACAATGCAAAGATTACTCACTTATCCATTCGCTCATTACGATCTTCAAAAACTTAAAATTGTAAATAAACTGTTTCTTATCTCAATATGTACTCGTCAATAAGGGATTTCCCTATATTCCCAAAGGATCAGCAGCTAGTTACAAATCTGCTAAGGGCTATGGATTATTTTTGGTTATGTAATTCTCTATTAGTACTAGTTTTGAATCAATAGCAATTACTGTTTGTGCGAGTTGGCCTGGTTTGTTCTGTTCTGATTTCCCTGTGGAGGATAATATATTTCAATATAGTTTGTTAAACAAAATAAATTATTCATTCATATTCTATCTAAAACGATTCTTGTCTATTTTTCAACTGTAACTAACGATTTGTAGTAACATTTTTATTGAACCAATTTTAGGCAAGGCATTTTACAGCACTTTTGAATCATCAAATAATATTTTTTTTCTTTTCCACACTCTAATTCTAATGTATGTCTGATGATGGTACTCAAGAACGACTTAAAATCTAAAGTTACGAGGGTGCCTTCGCGCCCTGATCCGAGAAGAGCCCACAACAAACTCAGTCGGGTATTTTGTTTTTTTGTTACCATCATCATTACAATATCATATTAGTTTAATACATTTCAATTCAAATTAGAGCAGTTCGTTCACTCCCACGCGTTTCTATCGTCTAAGTAATCTCGCAACTTACAATACGATCATTTCTATCAACTTTCTAACAAAGACTTTGAGTTTATTAATTGACATCTCTAGAACGTTTTGTGGGAGTTTATTATAGAAACGTATACAGTTACCCTTAAATGAGTTGTGAATTGTATGCAGCCTACTAGAATTTCTAACAAGTTTGTTTTGTTTCTTAAGTTATATGAAGTACATTCATTCTTTTTATTAAAAGAGTCAATGTTTTTATGTACGTACAAGTTTTCTAATATATATACGTAAGCTGCCAAAGCTATTGCTTATGAAATAAAAAATGTTTTACTTTAACAGAACTATATTTCATTATTTTAACGCAAAACATATACACGAACAAAGCCACGGAAATAGCTAGTACATTAATAAATGTTGCAAAATTTTAATCAATGCAAATATGCAAATAGTTAACGAAGTGAGGCCGTGATTGTTTTGTATTTTATTCCAAACAAATGTTTACAGAAGTATTGCATTAATTACTTAAAATACTGAATCCAAATTAAAAAAAAAACAAACAGTAATTAATTAAAATTAATATCTACGTCATATGTTTCAGGACTTAATTCTAACGAATTCCTATGAAAGGTATGTAGACTATTTTACATAATCTTCATCTTCTTGTGATTACTAGCTTTTAGTCGGGTTTTAGAAAAAGTCACTATACTACTGATGCCACTAGACCACTGCTTCGTTGGTCTAGTGGTTAGCATGTTCGACTACAGACATGAGCTCCTGGGTTCGAGTCCCGGGTCGGGCCAATTTAAAAATCAATATTGAGTTTTCTATTAAGATTTTCTCAATATTTGGCCGAAGTTGGGAAGTCGGCGGTGTGATCCATCCCCGTGCCCCGGAGAGCACGTTAAGCCGTCGGTCCTGCGCCTGATCTCTCTCCGGTCGTCTGAGATTCCCGTCACATCGGACTATGAGAGTGAAGGAATAGAGAGTGCACTTGTGTACTATACCTGCCAATCCGCAGTGGAGCAGCGTGGTGGGTCTATGCTCTAAAAACCCTCGCTCTTCGGAGTGAGGAGGCCTGTGCCCAGCAGTGGGACGTTAATTGGCTGCTACTTACTACTGATGCAAGCGTGTCTCTTTCGAGACACATTTTTGATGCTTGGCTCCCAAAATGCATTAGAAATATTCTTCCTTTCTAAAGCTTTTGATTGTGTAGAAAAAACACTTTTATACTTATACTTACTAATTATGGTGTAAGGGATGGGACACTTAATTTGCTGAGCTGTTATCTACGAAATATAGTTCCAAAGGTATTCGTAAAGGGTACTGAGTTAGTAGGATCCCCTGTAAAAATGGGTGTTCCAAAAGGATCAATATTTACCTCCTTTTTGTCCTTGATATTTATAAATGTTTTAAGATACCATGAAATGTAGATAAAGAGACGATAGAAGACGTTGGTCAGTTAATAACTTAATACCGGTAAATATAAAGTGTGTTGAGTTTGTTTTACCAAATACAAAAACAAATTATCTGTAGTCTATAGTCTACTTAGGGATAAATTTAGACTGGGCTTCAGTGGGGTACTCATATTAAGTCCCTGGCAAGCAAACTTAGTTCAGCGGCAGTTGCTGTTAGAAAAGTAAGGCAATATACTGATGTCGAAACTGCTAAAATGGTCTATTCCACTTATTTTGATAGGATAGGGCGGCGGACATTGAAGCTATCTTTATATTCCAAAAACAGAGCAACATGTGCAATATATCAATTGGGATCACGTGTTTCCTTAAGAGAAAAATTCAAAGAACCATAAATTCTCACAGTACCGTCGCAATATATGCTAAATAACGTTTTATATCCGTAATAATACTCACTTATACAGCAAAAAGGGGACATACACAATTGTAATATAAGAAATAAAAACAATTTTTTAATGCCTTGGATATATAGCCTTGAGGCACGTACTCCCTGAAGAAGTACCCTACACTTCTCAGTTTCTTAAGGAGGACATTTCCTTCCAGTGGTTAAAAAAGTCGTGATATTTGGCTTAAAAGGTGACACGAGACATACATATGAAGCAAATTTTAGAACTAGCTATAGAACAACAAATTAGAAATTACAAACCTGAACAAATTAGAAATTACAATTTGCTAAATTTGCTCTGTTGATAATCGAACCCGAGACATAAGACTAACGAAGGAATTACGTCAATATTTCTTATAAAAATAAATTATTTAACGAGTGTAGGCAGCCCTTAATCTTTATTGTTTTTATAGCTCAAAGCTAAGTCAGACATCGCTGTGAGTTTATGTGAAGTGGCAGAGCACGTTCGGATTTATGATAAAGTTGATAAGGAAATTAAAAAGTTTTCACATCTTTAGTTTGCGGTTTCGTATAGGTTTTACTGTCTGTTTAGCATTTCTTTTACTTACTATAGTCGCTTCAATGCTCTGAATTGATGCATTATAAGTAACATAAAAATTAGGCAAAGAGGCACGAACTTCCCAACTTCAAGAGGAAATATCGTGAGGTTCTTCTCAGTTTCTTGAGAATTACGAACATCGAGGCTATGTATCACTTTATTCAGCTGTTCTTGGATTCTCGATTAACCTCTAGACACCCGGTGGGTTGAAACTTTAAAGCTTTTTATGTTAGTATTCAATAGATGGTGATGTACACTTGAAATTTGGTAAAGTGCCTCTTTCCACAAAGTAAATAATATCATTGAAAACTCATGTTTATTTGAAATCTATAATATTATAATCAGGTTACGTGCAGCGGATATAATGTCAGCTTAGTTGAAATTGATGTATCGAGAGAATTCAGTAATACCAATCAAATCTTCTCACAAGGGTATCGTAAACATCTACACATATGAAGTATAAGGCGATGTATAATTTCTAACACAATAATTCTTTCTATCTATGTCCGATATCTTTATGAATATTATATTAAACACGAAAGTCAGGAATATCTCATTTTCACGCCAAAACACTGAACCGATCTAAATGAAACTTGTTACACAGATATGCTACTTTTTAATGTAAAAAAAGGTTTGTAAAAAATGGAAATGTTGTTATTTTAAGAGCTAGAAGCTTGACACTTATTTTAAGGCTGTTAAGTCGATATAAATAAATATGATATTCAACTTTTCTATAAGTTTTACCATCGAGGGTATAAAATAATAATATTTACTAAAATAATACTAGTCTAAAGTCTAAAGTTTCCAGGGTTTCTTCGCGCCATGTTCTGAGAGGCTCGCACAACAAACGTAATCGAGTATTCTTTTTTTACCATTGTCATTACAATATAGTATAAATTTAGATGATTTTTAATAACCCTTAGCTTTTTTGATGTAGGCCGTGTCAACTGCTAGTTGACTTGATCTGTCTTAACTCGTCCAATCAGAAATACAACTATCTCTTACTTTTTAAGTCATAATGTGTATTATCTATTTCGCTTCTCGGTTACTGTCGAAACAAAATATACGTAAAGACTAGACAATAGAAAAACAAAAATTAATCAGTTACAAAGTGACCGATACTAACGGTGCGTGTGTCGCGTCGAAGGTCGTTAAGATTTTTTGTGATATTTTATAAAATGTGAGGGTTTATTTGTGTTTTCGATTATATAAGTGAAGTGAATAACAATGAAAACCCTTAAGGTAAGTTTTAATTTTTAAGATATGAGCCTACAAATACAAGACGCACTTTTTTCACTCTCTCAAAGTTTAGCGTTACACCAGAGTCTTAATTTAATAAAAAAAGATAACATTGTATGGTTTAACTATTAGCAAACATAAAAATCATAAAATTTGGTTGTTTTTCATGAACATTTAAGTCCAAAGAGCCACTTTAGCGTCGTACGACCTGCGGGGCAACCGACGCAAGAACGTCCGAGTGGGGCGAACAAATTAAGGGTTAAAGGATTTTAAGTGACATCTCTAGAAATTTAGAACAACTTCTGTGAGTTTGTTATAGAAAAATATACAGTTACTATTAAGAGAGAATCAAAATATATGCTTGCATCTCTCTACTTCTTGTCCCTGTAGTAGTAAGTAGCAGCCCTTTAACGTCCCACTGCTGGGCACAGGCCTCCTCACTCCAAGGAGCGAGGATTTTTTAGAGCATAGACCCACCACGCTGCTCCACTGCGGATTGGCAGGCATAATACACAACAAGTGTACTCTCTATTCCTTCACTCTCATAGTCCGATGTGACGGGAATCTGACACGACCGGAGAGAGATTAGGCGCAGGACCGACGGCATAACGTGCTCTCCGAGGCACGGGGGTGGATCACACCGCCAACTTCCCAACTTCGGGCAAATATTGAGAAAATCTTAATAGAAAACTCAATATTGATTTTTGAATTGGCCCGACCCGGGACTCGAACCCAGGACCTCATGTCTGTAGTCGAACATGCTAACCACTAGACCAATGAGGCAGTTGTCCCTATAGTAACGTATACGAAACGTGACTATCTGTATTTCTATCGTAATTTATTTATATCTCTTATCGTGACGCTCTCGTCATGCTATCACCAGCTTCCTTCTCAAGTCAAGCGTGAGGAGCTTTACTCTCATTAATTCGTTAAATGAGAACAATTAAATTTTGTAGTTGTAGATACTTATTATGTAAAATACACACGTCAATAGTATCGACACCTGTTACGTTGTACAGTGAAGTGCAGCGATGCAATCAGAAATTCAATTACGCGTCGACATTTCGGTGTGAAACCTAAACCCGCAGCGGGATCGCGGCATTTCTGAATGCCATTTCGTAATGGCGGGCAACTGTCCCATATTCAGCCACAGATACATGGTTATTTTCAAGGGACTCTTCCCTTATTTGCTTTAAATTTTACACATCGACGCTATAACGCATAAAACACTATACCCCTTGATGTTACCCACGCAACTCTGGATTCCTTGGCTTGCTTAAAATAAAAATAGCCTAAGTTACTCCTTATAACATCAGCTATCTACCAGTGAAAGTCTCATCAAAATTGGTCCAGCAATTTCAGAGATAAACCGGATAGAATTAGCAGGAAGACATAATTTTAAAACATTGTTTATAAGTACCGTATGTATACTTTAGTGAATTGTAGCAGCCCATTAACGTCCCACTGCTAAAGCTTTAGAGCATAGACCCAACACGCTATTCCATTGATAAGCTGTTAATATGATATTACACACTGAAATATTTATTTGTGTTAATTGGCAAACTGAGAAGCACAGCTTCAACTGTTTCATAAAAAGAAGAATAAAATGCTTATAGTGAGTCAACTTTAAATGATGGTTAAAGTTATGTAACATTTTTGCATAATTTAAACCATTTACCAAGCGCAGGTCTCTCATATTGATCTTAGTGTGATTATGTATATAAGCAAGGTTATAATAAGTTAACCTTAAAAGATAGATATAGACTATCGACTATTTTTTTAAACATTGTTAATAGAAACAATCCCGCCATATACGATTGTTGCGTAGCTTTAACTATTTACGAAGTGCTTGCAACGAAAGCTCTCAAAAGAAATAAATTTGCACCGTTTCTTCAATCTACCATTGATGCCCCGTTTCTATGGATTGTAATTTTGTTATATAGTTCATAGTTTTCCTCGATAAATGGACCATCTTACAAAGAAAGATCTATTAAATCGGACCAGTACTTCCAGAGATTGGAGCTTTCAAGCAAACAAACTCTTCAGATTTATAATATTAGTAAATATGTGCCTTAATACATAAATGCTCTATTCCTTACTAATATTATAAATGCGATAGTAACTCTGTCGCTCTTTCAACCCAAAACTAATGAACTGATTTAAATAAAACTTGGTACACATAGTTCAGAGCCTGAGAAAGCTTACAGGTAACATTGTAATTTAAATACAATAGTTGTTAAGGATGGAAATATCGTAATCTTTAGAGCTAGAAGCTTGAAACATATTTTTAAGGCTGTTGATTTAATATAAATAAAAATGACAATTAAAGTCTCTAAAATTTTTACCTTCAAGGGTGTAAAACAACAATTATTATCCTTACTAATATTATAAATGGGAAAGTGACTCCTTCTGTTTGTTTGCAGCATTTTCACGTCAAAATTACTGAACCAATTTAATTGAAACTTGATTCGCATTTAGTCCAGAGCCTGAGAAAGTATATAGGCTACTTTTTAATGCGAAACTATTGTAAGGGATGGAAGTATCCTCATTTTAAGAGCTAGAAGCTTGAAACTTATTTCTAAAACTATTGATTCGATGTATATGAATATAACATTAAAAATTTCTAAAAGTTTTACCTTCAAGGGCGTAAAATTACAATTAAAATCCTTACTAATGTTATAAATGCAAATGTAACTCTTTCCCTTTGTTTGTAGTGTTTTCACGTCAAAATTACTGAACCGATTTAAATGAAATTTGGTATACAGATAGTCCAGAGCCTGAGAAAGAACATAGACTACTTTTTAATGCGAAAAACTGGTTGTAAAGAATGAATGCGTCGTCATTTTTAGAGCTAGTAGCTGGAAACTTATTTCTAAGGCTGTTGATTTGATATATATGAATATTACATTCAAAGTTTGTATAAGTTCTACCCTCAAGAATGTAAACTAACTATTTATACTTATAATTATTAATATTGTAAATGCGAAAGTATCTATCTGTCTGTCGCGTTTTCAACTACTGAACCGATTTAAATGAAATTTGGTAGACAGATAATCCAGAGCCTGAGAAAGAATAATAAGCTTATATAATGTAAGGCTAATTATTAAAAAAGCTACCGAAAAACACCATTCCAAACGGATGAAGTGGTAGGCACAGCTAGTAAAATTATATACTGTTTCCCTAGATGTTCTATTACACTTTGCTTAACTTACAAGAAAACTTTTAAAGTATCAGCTCAGCAAAATTTACGGCGGCGAAATTGGATTATGAACTCAAGTCTTAAATATATTAAAAGTTGTGACCGAATTCAGTATAATCGAATTTCGTATGATATTCGCGGTAAAAATCTATTTATTAGATTTAAAACTTGCCAAGGAAAATGTTAACGTGCCAAATATAATTTAACGTTTATACTTGCCTGTGAATGTAATTTATACAACTGTACTTATAATTTATAGACTACGAGCCCATGGCTTAGAATGCTGTTACTATATAATGAAATAACTTTAAGTGGGGAAATTCTAGTAATATTGAAAAGGTGTTTATGGCTCAAAAACGATGCATGTGCGATGTGAGTCCAATTACTTCCTGTAGACCTCTTTTTAAAGAACTCAACGTGTAAACTTTACTCTCCCTATACCTATATGGAGTATGTTTGTATGTAAAAACACATTTAGACCAGTTAGAAAAACGGTATGATGGGACACAATTTAAGCGATTTAGATGTCAAAATTATTTAGTTAGACCCTATAAAAGAAAACAGCTTTATAACGGAAACTGTCGTCATGGCTGTTAAAATTTATAATAAATTACCCAACCCTCATAAAGACATAACTTACATTAATATACATACATACATGGCATAACGCCTCATTCGCTTCGGGGTAAGCAGAGACCACATCCTTCCACTTGCCACGATCCTTGCATAACTCCTTCATTAGCAGATGATGCAAGTTATTGCTTGAACATATGATTATAGCCAGGAAAGTTTTGCTTTTACCAGGTACCAGAAAGTAGTCTACACCTGCACAATGCACATAACGGTCTGAATTCACTGTAACTGCACACCCCTTATCGTCTTCAAAAAAGTAAGGGCCGATAATTGCTCGCGCCGACATCGCATCACCGTTTCGAATTCGTTGCACTCCATAGCTATTGAATTCCCAAGAGCTAGGCTACCGATTGACATAACCTCCATGCCCCTCGGATATGTTGCACTCACACAGTAAGCTAAATTTAAAATTTCTTTTGAGACACCTATTATTACCTTTTTTATAGTAATGAAATTCGTTCGTAAGGCAGATGAAATTGCGGGAGTCAGTTAGTTTTATATTAAGACAAAAATATATTTTGTTGAACAGAGATACGATATATTTAAGTAGGTATAACTTGGACTTGCTCTAAAGGAACGTCGAAGGCTTAATCTAATTTGCATGCTCGAACCTATCTACGGACCTGAGATTTAAAAAGTTCAAACATTTTTGCATCAATGTCGTAGAGCGGTTATATTTCATGAATATTTTATATCTTACAAGCCTCGTTTTCGTATTAATGCAAGTATTAACTTCGCTAGCATAGGACTTGGGTTCAATTATTTTGACGTGGATACGTCTTTAAAATGGCATCCAAAGAAACAAATGATAACAAAATCCAGGGATAAAGTTTGGTATTGTAGCTACATATCTACCACCTCCAACCGAAATTCTATTACACCAATGAATACCTAAGGAATCTAAAAAAAATATTACGCTAACTAAGGACTGTAACACATCGCAAGTGGCGAAGGAGGAAGCGCCGTTACGAGACGGATTTGCGTACAACAAACGGCCGTGTCCATAACTCAACCACACCCCATTTTCTTTTATTTCTGGAAGGTTAGCGTTTGACTGTGATCTCACCTGATGATAAGTGATAAAACAGTCTAAGATGGAAGTGCGTTAACCTGGTGAAAGCTTAGTTAAGGTGCTGAAAGCTTATTTAGATGAAAGTTACTATGATTTTATACGTCATAATACTGGAATGCAAATTATTTGCACGGCTCGTAACCTTTAAATGTGCTTTCCCAAGTAATAATATTTAATGTTTCTCTATACGTAATGAGATTAAGAAGTTTTTTCTAAAAAAGGTTTTATTTTATACCACTAGAATTATAATTAAGTAAGTAGCACCCCATAAACGTTCCACAGCTGGGCACAGCCCTCCTCACTCATAGGAGAGAGGGTTTTTACAGCATAGATCCACCACATAGTTTCACTGCGAGTTGGCAGGTGCAAATTACACAAGTGCTCTCTCTATTCCTACACTCTCATAGTCTTATGTGATGGGAATCGGACACGACCGGAGAGAGATCAGGCGCAGGACCGATGGCATAACGTGCTATCCGAGGCACAAGGGTGAAAACGATTACCACTAGAAAAATGAGGCAGATCGAATTATAATTTTATAGTAATTACCTGTAAGAGCCAATAACATCTTCGGTGGAAGGTCGGCAGGATAGCTGAATGTACATAGCACCCATAGATACACTGAAACAAACAAAGAATCATTACTAGTGGTCATCTAGTAGTCGAAATACGACCATAATTAGTTCAAATTATAAGTTCCAAAATTTCGTAAGGTTCTTTTGGAAAATACATCATAGGCTTTACGAAGGCTACACTGTTAATTTGCCTATTTTTGTTCAATCAAATAACATGTAAAATACTGTGCATTGAACTTAACACTTTAATAATTTCATTAATAAACCATTTCTTTTTAAATAAAAACTCTTATATCGTTTGCTAATTATCTGTGTTTAACAAAAAGGAAAAGAGCACATGTTTCAAATAGTAGTGTGTGTAATGGGTTTTTATTGATTCAATGAATTTTTCATGTATCAATCAGAAGGGAGAAATAATGTGTAAATTAATAATATGTTCATAATTTTAACTATTTTTTTAAAACTATTCTTTAATTCCAGTAAACTCAATAAACTTTCTTATCAATGACTCTACCACCGGTTCAGACCGTAGGTACTACTGAGAAGAATCCGACAAGAAACTATAATTTATATAAGAAACTATAATTATAAGTACAATAGTTACTCTTTTCTATCCATGTTATAATGCGTTCACTGCGTTTCCATATTAAATCAAATCAAAATATCTTTATTCAAGTAGGCATATTACAGCACTTTTGAATCATCAAATATTTTTTTTTCTTTTCTTTTCAACACTCTAATTCTAATGTACGTCTGATGATGATACTGACATTAGAAAACTTGTACGTACATAAAAACATTAAATCTTTTAATAAAAAAGAGTGAATTTACATCATATAACATACGAAACCGAAACAAATTTTTTATACATTCTAGTAGGCTGCATAAGATTAACAACTCATTTAGTGGTAACTGTATACGTTCCTATAATAAACTCCCACAAGACGTTCCAGAGATGTCAATTAATAAATTCAAAGTCTTTGTTAGAAAGTTGATGGAAAAATCGTATTATAAGTTGCAAGATTACTTAGACGATAGAAACGCCTGGGAGTGAACGAATTGCTCTAATTTAAATCAAAATATAGTAAACTGTTATGATATTGTAATGATGTTGGTAAAAAAAAATACCCGACTGAGTTTGTTGTGGGCTCTTCTCGGTTCAGGGCGCGAAGGAACTCTCGTAACTTTGATTTGATTAAAAAATTACTTGATGATTCAAAAGTGCTGTAATATATCTACTTGAATAAAGATATTTTGATTTAAATTTCATTTGATTTAATAGCTAACCTTTTTTTGCTTCCTTGGATTTACGCATGATCCACGGCCTATGAGTCAGGAGTGTTAGGCTGGTCGAGGGAGAAAGCTCCGCAATACGCACTAAAACCCAGTGAAACCCTCTTCATCTATGCATGAGGCACCGGGGTTTCGACATTCGCATTTGTCCCTGGCGACCCCGGTGAGTCAGGCGGAAGATTTACGGAGACAGGAGGACATGTGCAAACAGGTGCTGCCTTGCGACCTGTCTCCAAATACTAGCTAACCTCGTACACTTAAAATATAACTTAATTCGTGGGACATTTTTGATGTCTGAATAACTTAACTAACAATGTCTCACGGTTTCACCCGCGTAAATACCGAACTCGTGGCAGTGGAAAGTTTATTATGTCGGGCTACAGATTTATTTTTGTAAACATAAAAGTTTTATTTCACTTAAATTTTAATTACTTCCTTTCAAATTATTACATTCATAATCAAATTAACATACATTTCTAATTCAAAACATAATTTGCGTAGAATGTCCGACATTAGCTAATTTTAAGCATAAAAATGGCAAAAAAATAGGTTTATCGGTGGGTATTACTGGTATCTTTGGAATAAGAGCTGACTCACCAGTCGCACGCCCAGTTATCAGGGTTTCGCTACAGTTTTGTTTAGATTGACAATTCGTTATATCTTTTGAATTAAATGTCCGATTTTAATAATTTAAAAAGTATTTTACAGCTACTAAAACGGTCTTTAATATGATATTCATAGGATTAATACAGATGCATGATTAACATGGCTTAATTATCGTCGGCAATTTTATTAATGATAAAAATGCAAAAAAGTACTTCTTGTGACGTAACTACTGTAGTTGGATATATGATATCCTTGACTTTTTTGTAGATATTAATGCTTTCTGTAATATTGTTAAACATTTTTTTGTTATATCTTCAATAGTTTACGCAGTGCACGCGATTGCAGATTATTTGTGACAATTTTTTTTACACCTTGGGTTACATTTATGCGTTTTTATTAGATATCCCTATTTTTTTTTTTAAAGTTTTATAACCTATATCGCTCAGTGAAAATGCAGCTTTCTAATGGTGACAAAATTTTTGAAATAGGTTCAGTAGTTTTTGTGTGAAAACGTTACAAACATATATACATACATACAAAAACGCAAACGTTTCCTCTTTATAATTTAACTTTAGATTAACACAAGTACAGAACAATGTAACTAAAACGAGCGTTACATAACTAAGCGTGAGGGCTTAATCTCATTCAATATCCACAAAATAAAGCGTTCACTTCAAAAATACATATCCAGTAATAAAACAGAAACATATTCCACACTTCAATCCTCGATTGCAGCTATTAAATCATTCGAGCGCTTTTATCGCGTTATTTCAATGGAGGAATACTGTTTTATTTACTTTAATTTTTCAGTTTGTTAAAAATGTTTTGGCAATTCTCACCAAATGTTTATCTACATGAAAGTGTTTTAAAGCCACTACATAATTTATGTGGTATCGCGGTATAAATATTGAAAATCGGTTTTGAGATTTAACGTAATTGTTTTAAGTGATTTCTTGCTACAATAAGAGATTGGATGAACGGGAAAAGACTTACACTCAATTCATAATATCACTAGCTAAAGCTGATGCTTTTCTGTGACTTAATCTGATATTATTTACTTCCCTTCAACCTTCTAATAATAAGTAGTTTATTGTTTTCTAATATGTCGTAGTCTGGACTGGTCGTGGCTAGTTACCACCATATCATCGAAGATCCTTCATCAAGCAAAGAGATTTGTGTTTCGATTCGATGCTTTATAGAAACCATAAGAGATTGACTTTCCTCTGTCAAATTAGAGCGCTTCTACCTTATCATTTACCATCAGGTGTGATCACAGTCAAGCACTAAAGTAAAATTACCAATTATTTGGAAAAATTATGCAAAACTTATATCAATTTGTTAATTTATGTCTGTCTTTCAGTCTGCGTTTGTTTGTGATTAATATAGGTACGATAGTGTGTAGAAACCATAAGAGGGAAGCTCTTACCAGATTAGCACGCTTCTATCTTAGGCTGTATCATCACTTACCATCAGGTGCGTTCATAATCAAGCGCTAACCTGTCAGAAATAAAAAAACCGATGCAACGGATTAAGGATCATCATGTATGCACTATAGACTTATTTATAGCAATCACTTTTTCTTTCTACTTCTATTATATTTTAATCAATTAAAATTATAAATTTGAACATTATTAAGGTTCTATTGTCAAAAACATCCTTTTACAAAAGGCATATTATAATGTTGAGGATTATTTAAGCGATAGAAATGTTTGGTTTTGATTCCAGTTGCTCACAGAAGCAATATATTACACATTGTAGCATACAAAACTATCTTTAAAAGAGTAACCGTTGAGTTTCTTGCCGGTTTCTTCTCAGCGGATTCAACATTCCGAACCGGTGGTAGATTTGTTACCAACGGACAAACTACTAACGATTCAAAAGTGTCTTTTTGAGCCTACTTCAATAAAGAATATTTTAGTTTTGATGGAAAGACTATAAAGTAAAAAGTAAGTAGCAGCCCATTAACGTGCCACTGTTGGGCACAGGCCTCCTTACACCGAGGAGCGAGGGTTTTTAGAGCATAGACCCACCGCCACAAGTGCACTCTCTATTCCTTCACTGTCATAGTCCGATGTGACGGGAATTCGACTCGAATGGAGAGAGAGCAGGCACAGGACCGACGGCTTAACGTGCTCTCAGAGGCACGGGGGTTGATCACACCGCCAACTTCCCAACTTCGGGCAAATAATGAGAAAATCTTAATAGAAAACTCAATATTCATTTTTAAATTGGCCCGACCTGAGACTCGAACCCAAGACCTCATGTCTGTAATCGAACATGCTAACCACTAGACCAATGAGGCAGTTAGAAAGACTATATTCAAAATAATAATATTAAGCACTAGCGGCTACCGGTTTTTTGAAGATATTACTCGAAAAACGTTGTTGCAATAATCTATTTATATAAAATTGACTCCCTATTTCGGCTGTACACATATCGACAATTCTTTTGTTGTAATAGTAATGAAAGAAAAATTAACAAAGTTAAGTAGTAACATTACAAATTTAAAAAAAACTTCAATCACCATAGTAATTTTTCTAATGTAACCTCCTTAGTGCTTCTGACAATATGAACTTTTTTCTTCTTCTTCTTTTAATAATTGGGTTTCCGTTTTCCAAATCAATCAAATTTGCAAAATTTTGATAATCTACAAATAGTTGAAACACTCATTTACCACCACCACTAAAAAGAAAATAAAATAAAAAAAAATTGGGTTAGGGACAACACAATACAACACATGATAAACACTTATTACAAAACATTCATAACTTAATACCGTTACATATAATAAATTTACTTTACTATATACAAGGGTTAACAAATACTCAACATTTAAAGGAAAAGGAACAGTGGAAGGAATAATGTCATATATGGGATGGGAAATTTTAGGACACTTGAACATGACATGGGAAACAATGCCTTTGTCCAGGCCACATTCACAAACTATATTATCCCTGATCCGGAGTTTCACTAGGTAGACAGGGAAACACAAGTGACCAAGGCGAATTCGTGAAATAGTAAATGTTACAGAACGATTTGCATATCCATGAAGAAAAAACCACGGTCGCCTTGGGATATTTGGCAGGATGGCGGCGTAATATTTGCCTTTAACCAATTTTGATGAAATTCAGAATGAGTTCCATGTAAGACTTGGAAAGTGAACGTATATCATGTGAAAAGTTGTGAAAATGGTCCAGCGTTCCATCTTGGACTGCTGCTTTAGCGGATGAATCAGCTGTCTCGTTTACAGGGATACCGGAGTGGCTGGGAACCTAGATAAGCAAAACAGATAAATTCCGCTGAAAGCATGAGAACAACGCCTCTCTGATTCTAAAAATAATGGGGAATCTTCATTTACTACGAAAGGGGTTTTCTTTAATAGACAATTAAGATATTAAAGGATGAGGGAGAGAGGTAAATTTGAGGAAGCTGCCTAGTAGGACAGAAGATGAATTCCGATTACTAGGCATTTGGGACAACTGGGTTAAACGAGGCCAAAGAGGATGGGATGACAGCTGTAACATTTTGATGACAAACCGGTCATAAACTTTTTTAATGTAACCTTAAGGCGTTTGACGTAATTGACATATAATACCCATGTATGTGTGCGTAATGGGTTTTTTATTGATTTATTGTATTTTTATGGATAATTATTAAATAATATTATCATTGTGCTCTCCTTCTCTTTATTGCAGCAATATATACATACATAGTAAGAGCCTATTAACATCCCATTATTGACTATTTAAACGGGTACATACCACGATGGCGTTTTTAATTTTGCCGATATTTCGACCCAGTTGCATGGATCGTGGTCACGACGTTACTGCTGTGGACGGTTCTGTCAAGCTGTTAAGGACAGAATCTGTCTACCCTACGTCTGATCCTTTTATTTTTCACGGCACCCGGCAAACGGATGTCCGTTTTGCCGTGCCTCCTTTAGCGAGATGATGGTCTCGCAAAAGGAGGCAATCGTTCTCCAGTCCTGCTCACTGATGAGTATTGCATCCACATTACCTGCCAGTGAGAGGTCGGTGCCGATCAGCGACGTCCACAGGCTATTAATAGACATTCTGCTACCGTGTGGTGCGTTGTGTCTACAGGGACAAGTGTGTTGCCAGTGATGACTTACGGCTCCGAATCGTGGTTGCTGACTATAGGTCTCATACAAAAGCTCACAGTCACTCAGTGTGCGATGGAAAGAGCTGTACCCGGAGTTTCTCTAAGTGATCAAATCAGAAATGAGGAGATCCGTAGCAGAACCAACGTCATTGATATAGCCCTACAAATCGCGAACCTGAAGTGGCAATGGGCTGGGCACATAATTCGACGGACCGATGGACGTTGGGGCCCGAAGGTGCTGGAGTGACGATCCCGCATCGGGCGGCGCAGTGTAGGAAGACCCCCCACAAGGTGGGCCAATAACATAAAGTGGGTTGCCGGTAGCCGCTGGAGCCATGCGGCGCAAGATCGGGCCTTGTGCACAACATTACGTGAGATCTATGTCCAGCAGTGGACGTCCATCGGTTGAAGCGACGACGATTTCTATTTATAAATAATTATAACTAGTATATTTATAATCAAATTTCAGTTACCGTCATATTGAAATACCTAAGAAATGTTACAAAGTAAAGGATAATATAAAGTACGATGTACTCTACTCTGAAAACTAACAGGACACGCTCACGTACTGGCAAGCACGTGCGATCTTTGACCACAAACACACATTATACTTTCAAATTTTATCTATGGTCAAACGAACCATTAAAGGAAATTTAAAATGACATGTATTTCTCAAAAAATATCAAAGCTTTTTCTCCTTAAAAGGGATAATATTAGTCGATTAATATAAAATAATTAAAATAAATTCTTACTATACCTAATAAGGAAAATTGAAACCTATTATATAAAAAGAGACAAGATTTTATGCTTTACAATTCTTTTTAAAATCAATTTAATTAATATTTGAGAAACAAAATCAACTATACTAAAGGGTCATCAAGAGTGCAAGATATATAATGAAAAACATAGCATCACGTTTTATTCCCATAGGGGTAGGCAGAGAACAAGTCCTTCCACTTGCCACGATCTTTGGATATATCATTAGCTTCTTTCATTCTCATTAAACCTTTCATTGGTCTACCACTTTCAACTTTCCCATTCGCTCTTGACTAATAAATCCTTTTTGTCAGTCTCTTTTATTCTTTCTTCATACATTCCCAAACACATCTTCCTCAATTTAAGTCACGACATCTTCTTTTATACCACAATCTAAAAACTCTCTTTCCTATGGTAAGTATTGATACCCGACTGAGTTCATTGTGAGCTCTTCTCAGGACAAGGCGGGTCCTTCTTCCTACTAAAGACCTACTTGAATCTCCATTATATGGTTTTGAGATATTTCTTAACATTAAGACACAAGCCTCCTCACTCATATCAGAGAGGGTTTTTAGAGCATAGACCCATCACGCTGCTCCAATGCAGATTGGCAAGCAAGGTACACAAGTGTGCTCTCTCCTCCTTCACTCTCATAGTCCGATGTGACGGTAATCCAACACAACCGGAGAGAGATCGGGCGCAAGATCGACGGCTTAAAGTGCTCTCCGGGGCACGGGGGTGAATCACACCGCCAACTTCCCAACTTCTGGCAAATATTGAGAAAATCTTAATAAATAACAAAATATCGATTGCGAATTGGCCCGACCCAGGACACAAACCCATGACCTCGTGCATGTAGTCGAACATGTTAACCACTATACCAATGAGGCAGTTTTTAACATTATGTGGAGAATAATCCAAAATATTTTCATCCTAAAGTATGACATTACAAAAAGACTTTTTGTGTTTGTCTTGAACTTATTATAACCTGTTATACATTCGCTATAAATGTGACTATACTAACCCCAACTTATGTATTCCAAACACAAAAGGTTGTATAATTTTCCTCTAATATAAGTTATAACGAGGTTGGCAGTTGTATGATTAACACAACATACACGAATCGGTTCGTACCGTAAAACTCTAATACACTCACGAGCTGCTTTCGTACGGATATTACTGTTGTATCTAAGATATAAGCTGAAGCGATTGGTAATATAACATTTTTTATCACAGGTATCAATTCAAAAATAGAACAGTTTTATTTTACACAAGATATATTGTAAAAGAAAAAAATCTGAATTCATTTCATCTGTATGTTTGTCCCCTATATTTGAAACGGCTGCACCAATTTCAATGGAACGTTCACTGGTAGACAGCTCATGTTTTAAGAGATAAATTGGCAACTTTTATTTAAAAAAAGCCTCACGATTTCACGCAAAAAGTCTAGTTATTACTAGTAATTTTAACTGATAAATGATTCCACATGACATTTGACATTAGTATATGTCTGTGATATTATTACTTAAACTTAATATTATTATTACTGAATAAATTAATCAACTAAATAATCATTAAATTAATTAATAAAATGAATTATTTGACTTATATGTACCTTTGAATAAAATTTTCTTTATTTATATGAACAGAAAAGTTAATATTGCCTATTTGACTTTCAAATTTAATTTGTGAGTATTGAATGTCATTGAACTGTCACGCTTGACTGTGTAAATAACCGTTTCTCCTTTCAGTAGGCTCAAAAAAATCTCATCTACAATATTTTGCGATTCATATACATTTGTTTTTGTGATATTATTAAATAATCAATTAGAAAAGTTAATATTGCTATTTCTCCTTTTAAAGTTTAATTTATGGGTATTGAATCCCTTGAACTGTCACGCTTAAAGCTATACACTTGTACCACAATAGAAAATATCAGGCATCCGAAAATTCTTTCCGTGAAATCCACTCAAGGTCCAGTTATTAGGTCGAATGGTCTAACAAAATGCGATTCGACATTTCAACCGATTTAGATCCATCCATTTGCCAGGTTTATGGGCTATCTATACAATTGGGTCTCCAAATCAGCACATTGTGGGTGAGCTTTTTTATCGGATTGATGCCTCTATGGGGTTTGCTAATATACGCCCATTAGATTATTGAAATTGCAATATCGACGTATGCTACACATAAAGAGTTACATATAAAATCCTGGTATTGCAATACTGTTATTAAAAGATTAAGATAATTTATTTTTTACTGTACTACCTTTTGTACTAATGTATCACGTTTTAATAGCTATTTGATTAAATATGGATCATATATATAAATCGGTCAAAATCAAAATATTCTCTATTTGTCTGTATTAACAAATCTACCACCGCTTCGGAAAGTTAATTCCGCTGAGAAGAAACTCAACGATTTAAGAAAGGCAAGTAACAACCCATTAATGTCCTACTGCTGGGCACAGGCTTCTTCACTCATAGGAGAGATAAAGCATAGACCCACCACGCTGCTCCACTGCGGATTGACATGCACAGTACACAAGTGCACCCTCATTTCCTTCACTCTTAAAGTGACGGGAATCCGACACGAACGGAGAGAGATCAGGGGCAGGACCGACGGCTTAACGTGCTCTTCGAGGCACGGGGGTGGTTCACATCGCCAACTTCCCAACTTCGGGCAAATATTGAGAAAACCTTAATAGAAAACTCAATATCCATTTCAGAATTGTCCCGACCCGCGACTCGAACCCAGTACCTCATGTCTGTAGTCGAAGATGCTAATCACTAAACCAAAGAGGCAGTTAACACAACTAAACGATTACTCTTTTAAAAATAGTTTTAGCGTTAGGTTACTATGTCTTTAACTTTCACGTGCCACTGGAATCAAGTCCAAACATCAAAGAATAGAACATTTTTACCATATTTCTTAAAAGGCAAACCCAACAGTAATACAGGTATCTTATTAAAAATACGTATTCTTAACCCAACAAATGATTTTTGAACTTTCTCCACTCTAAATTATGGAACTACGAGTTTTTATTTCTTGTATTAAATTATGTGTTTCGCTCCTTTTGCTGTATAGATAAATATTATCAAGGATATATAAAATTTTATTCAATATATATTGCAACGTTACTGTGAGAATTGGTATCTATTTGAATTTTTCTCTTAAAGAAACGTGAGATCTCTATGTACTTAATTTCATTTAATTCTGTTCATAAATTTTGAAAGTGATAGTATATATAAAATAATAATTTATGATATATGTCAAATAAAATAATATTTTAAATAAAGGATACGGTTCGTCATTTGACTAAATCGTATTCTTAGAAAGAATGACTTTCACGAAAATAATGGCCTTCACAATATCGTTCCCATTGGCGAATTTGTAAACATTGTAAATTTTAAACAATTTGGGATATTATTATTATAATGTTTTATAAACGATTAGAATTACTTACATTATAACCATTAAAAACTAACAGGGAGTGGTAGTTTCTTAATAAATAAGAAATGTATTTGGCGCCAAACACTCTCATTGGTGTTTTGCCATAATAGCCTCATTAGCAAGAAAGGTGTATATATATATATATATATATATATATATATATATATATTCGTAGAAGTTAGTTGAGTGGTCAGTATTTAATCAACGTTAGCTACAAGTTATTGTGTTTTAAGTTAATTGTGTCGGTAAAAAGGGCTGCTCTAGCTAAGTGTATTTCTTAAAATTAAAACTGATGTATTTTTAAAATGTCATAATGATAATTGATATTAAATATAACATGGATAAAAAAAAGAGTAAAAGATTATAGAGTTTCTTGCCGGAATCTTGTTTTTAAGTCAGTTCCGAACCGGTAGTAGAGCCTTTGATAAAATAGTTGTTTACTGGAAGTAAATAATAATTTAATATGTAATAATTACTAAAAATAAGTGAAAATTATGTACATATTATTAATTTATATTTTTAAATATTTTTGCTTTATTTCTGACAAAACCAAAAACAGACAGAGTTACTTTTGCATTTGTTTTATTAGTATTGATATATGCAAAATAGTATAACTATTTATAACAGAAAACTAACAGTAGTGAATCGTAGTGCATTTATTTTCGTTTTAAAAAATCAAAATCAAATCAATTCAAAGTATATGTACAGTAAAGTACCTTTAAAGTCTTGGTTCTTTAAATTTTGCTCTAAAAATATGTAATCTTGAAGTATCGCTTCAATTTAATGTAAAATTTCTACGCTCGTCGAATTCTCAACAGCGCCCTTAAGTCACGTACTTCAGCTTACAGGAGTCAAAGCCAGTAGTTGGTATAATTTATCAGAGCCATTTTATCATCAATTTTTGAGATTTCAATTTGTTTGAAAAACATGTATGAACGGCATTTTTTTACATCGTTTGTAAAGATCTCGAGTTTAATTCTCGATAGGAAAACTTTAGAAATTGGATATAATTCTTATTTGTCGGGTTTCAGCCATGAGTAGCTGCTTCGATGGCTTCGGCGGTGGTTAGTTACCACTCTACAAGCGAAAACGTAGTAAAGTAGTATCGGTAGGTAAGTAAACAGTTCACTAACGTCCCACTGCTGGGCATACACTCAGTTGTAGTTGTCCCCGGTGTCACCCACATACTTTAAGATTCGAGTGGAGATGTGGGTAAATTCGTTATTTCTTTCGAATTACCAAATTATATAAAAGGTCAGGTAAGTAGCAGACCATTAACGTCCCCCTGCTGGGTATAGGGCTAATCACTCATGTGAGACAGGGTTTTTAGAGCAGGGGGCCACCACATTGCTCCACTGCAGTATATTACACAAATGCACTCTCATAGTCCGATATGATGGGAATCCAACACGACTGGAGAGAGAATAAACGCAGAACCGACGGCTTAACGTGCTCTCCGAGCCACGAAGCTGAATCACACCTCCAACTTCCCAACTACGGCCAAATATTGAGAAAATCTTAATAGAAAATATCGATTTTTTAATTGGAAATCGAGCCCAGGACATGTCTGTAGTCGAACATGCTAACCACTGGACCAATAAGGTAGCATGTATTTCGGTACTATGCTGTGTAGAAACTTTTACCAGATTACCGCGCTTGCATCTTAAATTGTATCATCATTTACCATCAGGTGTGAACACTGTCAAGCGATAACTTGTTAGCAATAAAAAAATAAATGAAAAAACCTATAAAAACAGCAACACTTATTAAATAGTAGCAAGCAAATTTTGAAAGCCTACGCCTAAGAAACAATTGCTGTTATAGTAATATTTCAGTGCCTCAAAACTTTAGTTTTTCAAGTATATATTGTTAAAAGATATAGTAGTACAAAGGCTTTATTATAAGAGAAGATAAGATTAATTATAATTAAATAACTTCAACCATCAAGAAATTAGAGCGAGACATTTAATTAAAATACACCAAAAACTTCATCGATCAATGTCAGAACGTGTTGCGAGGCATAAATCATTTTGGCTGCGCCTTTAAAAAAGCATCTGCATCCGTAAGAAGCGAGACTTCTTTCATCCGTACACCTGTTCGGGCATTTTCTCGAAAATGTTATTTGAGTGCGAGTTCGTGTGACATTTCTTACTGAGTGTCCTGAGTTGGCTTTGCTCCAAATATCTGTTTATCCAGCTCCCAACTCAGACGTAAAGGTGTCACAAATCTACGATAACCAAGATCAACGCTTGGAGATTTCCAACTTGTGAAAGGCCGTCATTTCAATATAACATTTTTAACTGTGAAATATGAGTTACATTTATCATCTAAACTTATATAAAACACGAAAAATTGTTATATATTCAGAAAAATCAAACAGCTTTATACATAATCCAAATGTTATTACATAGTATAAAATGGATCCGCTATCTGTTCGTTTAGATCTATTAAACTATTCAGCTGATTTAATTGCAGTTTTCAGCAATAGATAGAGTGAATCAAAAGGAAGATTTATATGTGTATACATATTATAGAACAGACAAACTGAAAATTTCAAAGATTTGTAATGTGAAGTCGTAATAAATAAAAGTTTTGTACCAAAGGTTTTTATATCTGTTAATGAAGTTTTTAAAGTAATTCTACGAATGTCAAAACTTCTATAAATACTTTTAGATTAATTCTGATCTTCCTAAGTATCTATTAAATTAGTCTACGATACAAAAATGTACCGTTTATTTTGAAAATGGTGTAAGTCAACTTTTGTGAAAAATAAGCTATTACGTAATTCATGCTTTAAGAAATTTTACCTAAGATTACCTAATTGTATTCTTCTTTTAGTATAAACTAATTATAATTAACTTTCAAAATATGTACTTCTAACATTACTTTCAGAGTTACAGTTACGTTGCAAGGTTTTTGAAAATGTTTCAGTTTAATTATCTTCGTCTAAAGAGTTCACTAAAATAACATACGATACAAAAATAGGTACCTCCACCTATTAGTAAAGAATAACTACAAGTTAATTGTCAAAATAGTCGTTAAGATTACTTTAAGAGTTAAGTAAATTCACTTAAGATACAAAAAAGGTATTTCTACTTCATAGTAAAAATAAACCACAGCTCTGAAAATAGGCACTTCTAAAATTACTTTGAGAGTTACAGTTACTTTGCATGCTTCAAGAAATACTTTCAGATTAATGTTAGTCTTCTTAAGAGTACTAAAATGACCTACGACACAAAAATAGGTTTTCCTACCTCTTAATGAAAACATATTTAGTCCAACGCTCGCCTCCTACAACTCTCAACTTTTAATGAAGGTACTTGAACGGCACGTAGCAGGTTTGTTAAATACAAGCTGTGAAATTTTCAATTGCTAACAGTAACGATTTAATGCAACACTTGATATTAGGATTAACAACTGATAAGTTATTTGGTTTATTGTGCTTTGAAGACAAATTTTAATCTTTTTTTACAAATTGGGTTTATATATATATTAGCTTTCGTAGGTTTAGAAAAGGCCTATGATCGAGTGGTGAGGAATGAGCTGTGGTCAACGTTATCTGCGTATGGGATGAGTGATTCCAGCATTGAAGTCTCTATGAGGGTTCTAGTGCTTGTGTCAGAATAAACGTAGCTGTTCAACCTATTCATGGATAATTGTTTGACAGATTTAAAAGAAAGTATGTATGGGTTAAGAATTACTCACCAAATGTTTAGTCTACACTGATGATCATGTGATACTTGCATCATCTGCTTATGAGCTACAGGTGATAGTAAATATCCAAACAACTCCAGGACATTTTAAATAAGGGCCAGGTCAAGAGTACTCTAAACTGACGAACTTGTATGAAAGGTTTAATGAGAATGGAAGAAGCGAAGGAGGTATGCAAGGATCCTGGCAAGTGGAAGGACGTGGTCTTTGTAATAAAAGTTGTTAATGAATATAAGTTGGTGTTTCTATAATACCTGCATGTCAGCTAGTTAAAAATACATATTGGGAAGTAATAGTTGGAATAGAAAAATCAATGTTACAAATCGTTAACAGTTGTGCCAAATGTTTGTATTTATACAACAAATATGGCACACAAAGTCATGCTAACATTAAACGTCTTTAAACAGTTCGACAGTCAGTTAAAGTTTCTCACTAACTGTAAATAGTTGAGATGCGCTCTAACTGTTTTATAAGATGAAGGATAAAAAGGACCCGGATTTTGTACAATTCTTCAATATTGCACCGCTGCTATTGATCGTAATGATATATAGTAATGATATATAGCTTGTAACCTTCTCCGATATATGGGCTACGTAGCACTTGAAAGAATTTATATACATATATATTTAAACTAATATTATAAATACTAATATACTGAAACTATTGGACCACAACAATTTTTTTACCATTAGAAAGCTGCATTTTCACTGAGTATCATAGACTATATTACTATCTCAAAAGAAATAAGAATCGATGATAAAAATACATTAATATATTAGTATATGCAGTATATATTAGTATACATTAATCAAACGTTAATTATGTTATTCATACTTCTATATTAATCCTTATACTATTAAATGCATGTTTCAATACCTGTAAAATGCTTTTTAAATATTTAAAATTGGACTTTCCATTTAGCAGATATAACGAATTCAAAAATATCAATCTAAGAAAATAAGTCCGACTTAGTAGACTTTCCACTGCCACGAGATCGGTATCTACGTGGGCGAAACCATGGGGCATTGCTAGCATGCTTATATATATATATATATATATATATATATATATATAAGCACGCTCTCCTTATATATGTATATAAGGAGAGCGTGAGCTAACAGTAGGAATGGAAAAACAAGCATTCTCTATGAAATCACATCGGCCAATAGTCACGAATGCACGTTAGATTGCTCCGAACCAGTTCTATTCAAGGAAACCTGTGCGTGAGATGCTTGTATAATTCACCAAACCCCTCTAACAGTCGCTCGGCCAAAAATAATTTCCAAGCGGAAAACCCTGCACGTAGTCCCAATTTCATTTATTTATTAAAATTAACTCCGAATATTTGAATTTTAGATTTTTATAGGTTGATTTTAATCTCGTTCAAAGGTGAATAATGCAGTTTATTAGACGGCAGACTCTTAAATAAAGATTGCGAAAGATAATTGCAAAAATATAATGCATAGTTTCTTTTCTATCGAAGTACTATTTATATTACGTTATTAAATCTATTGTACACTGTGAAATGCTTTTATGCTCAAACCCCAACCCAGGAGTGTGGGACTCGGCGAGGGACGAGAGCCTCGCAATACCAACTAAATCCCAGCGAAATACTCTTCGTTTATAAGTGCGGCACCAGGTGTTCAACTTCCGCATTCGTCCCTGGTATCTCAGATGAGTCCAACTGAGGATTCAAGGAGGCGTGCGAACACGCACCGCCTAGTTCCCTGGCTCCTTTCGTGGTGATGGGGAGCATCCGTTGCATTCCCCTCTCTTGCTCAGGGACTTCCTTAAGCGAGACTAGGTCTCACAGACTTAGGATACTCCTACCCACGTCCTCTCAATGGAGAGCATAGCACCTAAAATGCTCCCAAGAGAAGGATCACCGCTGATCAGCGCCACAAGAAGGTGATTTTGAGGTTCCCAGGCTGCACAATTTGCCACAGCGTGATGCGTTGAATCGATAGCTGCACCACACTATTGGCAAGCGGGTGACTATTCCAGGCCAATTCGATGCAGTAACTTTCCAAAGCATTCATAGGGCATAGGCCTCCTCACTCATAAGAGAGAGGGTTTTTAGAGCCCAGACCCATCAAGCTCCTCCACTGCGGGTTGACAGGTGTACATAGTAAACAAGTGTACTCTCATAGTTCGATGTGACGGGAATCCGACACGACCGAATAGAGATCAGGCACAGGACTGACGGCTTAATGTGCTCTTCGCCAACTTCCCAACTTCTGGCAAATATTTAGAAAACTCAGTATCGGTTCTTGAATTGGCCCGATCCGCGTCTCGAACCCAGGTCCTCATATCTTTCGCTGAGCATACTAACCACTAGACCGATGAGGCAGTCACAAGCGAAGTGCTGCTTACTAATTGATTGAATGCCTCATTTGTCTTTGTGGCCAGCTTATTCAGCTACAGATATGAGGTCCCAGGTTCAAGTCCAGGGTAGTGCGAATTCAGAAATTGATATTGAGTTTTCCGCTAAGATGATACAGTCTAAGATGGAAGCGCGGCAATCTGTTTAGAGGCGATATACCCCTTACGGTTTCTACACAGCATCGTACCGGAACACAAATCTCTTTGTTTGGCGGTAACGTTTTTGCCGGTAGGGTGGTAACTAGCCACGGCCGAAGCCTCCCACCAGTCCAGACTCAGGCAAATTATAAAATACAATTTCCTAAATTCGTCCTACCGGATATCGAACCCGGGACATCCGCTAGCAAAGCGAATACTCGCACCACAGCGCCAGCGAGGCCGTCGAAATATTTATATTATATAAATATTTAAGTATTTATAGGAAATTATGTAGTTGCCGTTGTACTCTACCCCCGTACCACGGAGAGATTGTTAAAACTTCGGTCCTGCTCTTGATCTCTCTCCGTTCGTGTCAGATTGCTCTCCCATCGTACTATGACAACAGTGTGGTAAGTCTATGAGAACTGTGTCCAGTCGTGTAACATTAATGGGCTGTTACCTTTCCTTAACGGTAAATATGAAATTCTAACTTTCTAGAACAATGTTTCAAATAACTTATTAATTACTGTACTATATTTTGTATAAATAAAATTGTATTTTAATAACTTCGGTGGATTTGAAATTAATCAAAATGAAAACTTTTGGGGTGAATATACATACAGAAATTTACTTGCAATTATAATGATTTTTTTTTTCGATTAACATTTCTTTTTGCCTACAAAAGAAATATATATATACATTACTTTTGAAGTGAAACTTCTTTAGGCGCATCACGGTACATTTTTTATGAGATTATTTGAAGGTTAGGTAGTTTTAAATTTACAAATAACACGTGACATTTTAATTTGCCGCACGTCATTTAATAATTTAATATACTATTTTTCATAAAACATAAAATAAATTTATCATCATCATACACAAAATTTATTTACGAATTTTTAATATTGACAAAAAACACTTGGCATTTTTATCTACAATTCGTCACTTTTAATATTTTAATGACAATTGAATAAATTCCTAACATATTTTCTTTTTTCCCTCGCTCTAAGACTCGGAAATGTAAAGTTTTAGTTTTGTATAAATATAAACAGGGCCTAAAAATTAGTTTGTTAAAGAAGTTTCACTTCTGATAACTTTATGGCTTTCAAATTATAAAACCTGTTAGACCACTGTTCCAATAGCTGTTTTTATATATGTAACATTTTACCTAAACTTGTCATGATCATGGCTGATTTATCAAGTGCTGATATAGAGCAAGTTGTTTACGTAAAGAGTTAAATTGGCTCCCGGCCAGAGTACACAGATATCAGATGGGAAACAAATACACGGATCAACTTAACTGATTATGATAATTCTTCTGTATAAAGGTAAGGCAAGCCTATGAACGTCCCTTTGCTGGGCACAGGTCTCCCCACTCGTAGAAGCACATAGAATTTCTCATGTTTCATGCAACTTTCTCAATTTTTCCTTTCATTAAAACCTTCTCCTGACTAAAATAAATACAACAAATAAATATTTAGCGAAATTAGTCCAGCGGTTCAGGCTTTATACCGCAATATAAGGAATTGCGGACTCATTTCTATATATCTAGATTGTCCTTTATAACAAAACTCGTCACATTTGTTCTAGTGCTTCAGAATATAAACCTTACTGTGTATGAACGTACCTTTAGTGCAAGTTAGTGACGGAATCGAGGTAAGCTGGCTCTAAGCCAGGGTTAACAGCTATTGGACTGAAAACAAATGCCTGGATGTACTTGACCGATTCTGACTATTGTTTTAAGAGACACCGTATCAATTTCAGAATTGCAGTCATCAATAGTGCCTGCTGAGTTGTTGAGTCAAGCTCTTTGTAAACGGAATAACACACCTCTACAGTTCCTGACCCTATTTGGAATACGAGGAAACCAGTTCTCGGTTTTAATCGCTTTTAAGACCTTGTGAAAGTTTTTCATTTATACATCTTGATGCCTAGGGAATATTGTGAAATCCTCTCTTAGTCACCGTTTAGTTGTAAGTAGCGAGTCCATAATTTCAAGAGAAGGAAAGGAGGACCCTAGTTGAGCATTGTTCCGCACCTGCTACCATCTCCGTGAATCTTCAGTCGGACTTAACTGAGGCAAGATGGAGGAATATCATCTAACTCTCTGGTAATGGAGGAATGCAATCTAACTCTCTGGTGTCACATTTATGGATGAAGGGTTTTTCGCTGGGCTTTCATAGGTATTGCGAGGTATCTGCGCTCGTCAATTTCCAAAGTCTTGACCTATGGATAGTGGTTGTATGACATACCATTTCCCAGCGAAAAAATGGCTACGATGTAATAGTAAATGATCACCGCCGCCCATGGAAACCTGCAGCACCAGAAGAAGTAGAAGCCTGTCTAAAGGCAGGAGTTGATTTCTCCCTTAAACAATTACATGATGAACTCTTGAGAATATCGCTGATGCAAGTTAGTTCTATTACAAGTTTGTGCAAGTACGTGGGGAAAAGGATCAACTAAGCCAGTTTGTTGATGAGTGTCATGTATCTAAAATATGTGTCTGGAATTCATATCTCGGAATAGGATCCATCGTAAGATTATAAGGGGTGTAGTAACTACGCAGTTTCTCTGAACACTCCCTATATTAGATCCTATACTAAGTAAGTAAGTAGCAGCCCATTAACGTCCCACTGCTGGGCACAGGCCTCCTTACTCATAGGAGAGAGGGTTTTTAGAGCATAGTCCCACCATGCTGCTCCACTGCGGATAGGCAGGCATAGTACACAAGTATACTCTCTATTCTTTCACTCTCATAGTCCGACGTGACGGCAATCCGATACGACCGGAGGGAGATCAGGCGCAGGACCGACGGCTTAACGTGCTCTCCGAGACACAGGGGTGGATCACACCGCCAAATTTTTCCCAACTTCGGGCAAATATTGAGATAATCTTAATCGAAAACTCAATATCGATTTCGAATTGGCCCGACCCAGGACTCGAACCCAGGACATCATGTCTGTAGTCGATCATGTTGACCACTTGACCAATGAAGCAGTTTCTGATAGAAGATATAAAGGGAACTAAAAGAAGAAAGGAAAAATAAACATTCTTTACACACCCTTTGTAAATAACGTAAGGGTGGATAAACTTGTGTAAATAAGAAAAGTGAACTTATGGTTCTTCGTTGGTCTAGAGTTTCTAGAGGATGCTGATAATTCTAATTGCCTTAACCAAATGGATCCTCTAAGCCAGCTTTCACTGTATTGAAACAAAAACCCGCGCTCCTATGAATCAAGTTATATTCAACATAAATAAAAAGCGAATTTCTGCACCAGCCCTCGTACATAAAAGTGCATTTTATGGTTAACATAATATAAGAGGTACAGGGACGCAGGCAACGACGCTTCAAAAGCCCAGTCGGAACCAGACGGCCGTTTTGCACCATAATTATCGCTGCCACAAATTGACGGGGATATATGCGATAGGTGGATTTTTAATCCAATAAAATTATTGGGCAGCGAAAAATTTATATCGACAATACATCTCGACTTTATTTTCAAGCGCGAGAATGGGAAAATCCGATGCATTTTTTATCCCAAAAGAATTACGTGTTACTGGGACAATTTCTTTAAAATTAATAATCTTTATTAAGTAGTACAGTTGTTAGTGGTTAACCTAAATTCTTATAAGCTGTGTTAGCAACGGAATAATTAACTAAAACTCCTGAACTAAACTTGATGCGTAGAATCTCGAATCTTGGGCAGACACCACTAGATTTCTCTTTAAAAAGAAACATAGGTGCTTGATTATTCCATACAATTCATCATGGTATATTAGTCGTGAGGAAACCTGCATATTCTCGGAGTAATACTAGAATCCCTCTCTCATATAAATGAGTAGGCCTGTACCCATCAGTGGGACATTAAAACGCTACTACTTTTTTGTGTGACACACTGACTGTGATCTCATCTGATGGTAAGTGATGATACAGTCTAAGATGGAAGCGCGCTAATCTGTTAAGAGGCAATATACCCCTTACGGTTGCTACACAGCATCGTACCGGAACACAAATCTCTTTGTTTGGTGGTACGTTTTTGCTGGTAGGGTGGTAACTAGCCACGGCCGAAGTCTCCCATCAGTGCAGACTCAGGCAAATTAGAAAATACAATTTCCTAAATTCGTCCTACCGGGATATAGAACCCGGGACCTGCCACTGCGCCAGCGAGACCACCAAACTACCTTACCATGAACTCAAAGTGATTTTTTCCATCGCCTCTAATAATATCTTCCATCTATCACAAGTCGCATTATATCCAGCCATAAAGTAGGAAAGCGAAAGGCGCTCAGCAATGCAGCCACGGCCAATATGGCGATTCCCATCCCTCGCAACACTATAGCTATTTCTCTAACATCGTAGTATCAAATTACCGTACACGCTTTTATTAGAAGACGTCTATTAATTACGTAATTATAGCAATTTTTCAATTGTCTCCCCGCAACTTATGAGATATTATTCATACTTTAAAATAATACAGTCTGTTCAGAAAATCATTGTTACGATGAAGTTAAAAATGTTATTCTCATGTCGGAGAATAAGAGAGAAAACGGAGCAGCATAAAGCACAGCGGCATAGGGTTCTCCGCCGACATCGTCATTAATTGGATCCATAATTTAATTTCTTATTCTGTGGGCGTTTGTGGGTAATGTTGGTGCAATCAAACACTTTATTAATTAACTCAGATTATAATGTTCAATCACTTAATGTTCCCGATATTAATTTACACAAACTTATTAACAATAATAGCTAGGAACGCGACAGTTTCAATAGTCGACCACTCCGGCCGACTGCCACTCGAGAACTGCCGAGAGACACGCCGGACTGCCACTTATTGACTCTGCCCCCACGCCGATACACAGATGGCGTCAGCGTTCCACAGACTATTACACACGGACCAGCGATCCACAGACTCTTGCACTCCGACATATATATATTTTTCTTTGTAAACATAGACTCGTATGGGAAATAATTCGGCTCACTATTGAAGCGTGTTTTTTTAAATGTTTACAATCTTTATTTGTTCAAAATCTCACTGCATCTAATACATATGTTACTGTAGTATTACAAAATGTTTACTTTGCGTGGACATTCGAATATTCATTCATTCAAATAGAACAGAATAGTAAATAGCTGCGTTTCGCTGCTGATGCTATCGACAAAGTCAGTTCTATCAGTGCGAAACTTTAGCAGCGGTAAAGTTTCCCTCAAACAAGTGACAGTGCTATCTCGAGTGACGCAACAGGCAGGCTTTCCTTTATTAAGGTATAAATAACAACATATACAAGGCAAAAACATTCACTCTCTTTTCACGAGATATCAAAAATTATTGGCCCAATTCTTTAAGATCTCCAAGCCTTGCAAAATGTCCAAAACTGATTACACATTGTAAAATTTCCTATATTTGTATATAAAAACAGTCAACATAACATAAATTTAATACAATACCCCCAATCTCCAAAATTAACGATAAAAGTGATGTAACTGGACAAGGTCGCGGTACGAATGCCACCTTTGCTTAATTGGCACTTCTCCAAATCGAAAACTAACAATAGTTCGCTTCCAGATAACGAAAAGAGAGTAGTACGAGCAGTTAAAAGACAGAGCAACTACATGATATTACTAACTTTATTAAAAAAATAGATGTGTGCTTATTTTTTGTTCTATATTCATAGAGTATTGTTGTATAAAATATGAAAATGAATCGCAATATGTGTTGGTAAGCGTATCAACAACGCCTTTATTATGACAATTCTTTTTGTTATATACTCGTTGAAGTCCAAGGATGATTTTTACGGCGAGAAAAGTTCAAATAGTTGCAAAACCCTAAAAACAGCCCTTTTCTGTTTCATTGGCACCAACACTTATTTACGGTAGTGAAAGTTGGGTATGACAGAAGAATCACAAAAGTAAAATAAATGCGGTAGAGATGATAGCGTTGAGAAATATGAGAGGATTAAAACTGAGTGGCAAAGTAAGAAATAGTGTGATAAGACAACGTTGTGGTATAAAAAAAGATGTAGTAACTAAAATTGAGAAAGGATCCTCAGACGGTTTGGGCATGTAGAGAGTATGAATGGGAGGAGACTGACAAAAAGGATTTATGAGTCAAGAGTGAATGCGAAAGTTGGAAGGGGAAGAACAAGGCGAACGTTCCTGGATCAAATCCAGGACATTTTAAATAACGGCCAAGTCAAGGGTACTCTAAACTGATGGACTTGTATGAAAGGTTAATTGATAATGAAAAAAGCGAAGGAGATATGCAAGGATCATGGCAAGAGGAAGGATGTTGTCTCTATCGACCCCTATGGGAATGAGGCGTGATGCAATGTATGTATGTATGTAAGTCACGTTTGTCATGTGTAATTACTTTCTGTGGTGTACAATAAAGTATAAATAAAACAAAGTCTAGTTGTATAAACATTAATATCAATAATGTATTACCAGTAATGTTATATTAAATAATTAATAAAAGTTTAGTGGTAAAAAGTTACCTATAGTTCTGTCACTCATCGTACACCACAGTAGCCGACTTTACTCGATCGGGCGTTTTAGCAGAGCGTCACACAAATACTTACATCACACATTAAGAAGGATTAATGTTATATTATACTAGTTATTCCTCGCGTTGTTATGAACACTACATTCTTAATGAGAGTCTACGTAGCAATAGGAAAATCGATGCGGAATTTCAAATCACTTGAGTTATAAGATTTCGCAGTTGGTGATTTTTTTCGCTTATGTACCCCTTTTTATTTTTTTGCTGAGAAATGTGATTTTTACATGAACCCCGACCTATAGGTCAGGAGTGTGGGACTCGGCGAGGAAGGAGACCTCGCAATACCCACTAAAACCCAGTGGAACCCAAGTACCCAGCCTCCTTCAGCGGTGAGTGGGACCATCCGCTGCATTCTCCCTCTGTCGCTCATGGGTGTCGAACAGTGAAAATGCATCTTCCTAATGGTGAACAGTTTTTATTTTAAATCAGTCCAGTAGTTTCTATGTGAACACGTTACGAACACATACATACATAAAAAACACAAATGTTTTCTCATTATAATATTAGTTTTGGTGTGAAAAGCGTGGGAGCTGCCAAGTGGACCCGCAAGACACATCTCCCTTGGCCAACACCAAATATAACAATACGAAGGACTTTAAAAAAGAATACGCAATTATCATTCACTTTTTAAAGCATATTATATATTAAGAATAGTTTGTTTTGAAGGTTTTCTTTTTTTGTTAAAGTTTTTATTTACAAATAGTTAGAAATTTTATGTAACGCGTGAGTTTATTTTCTTCCGTTAAGACGCGCAGACTTCCGGCGGAAGACGATAGCGGCCGACGAGAGGCGCTCGTGCAGCGATGTTCGCGGCATTTTGACGGACAAAAAAAGGGGGCAGTAGGTAGTTTAAAAGGGATACGTAGCCATTAGGAAGAGGCGGCCCAAACACGTCCTTGACGACCCAGACGACCAGATTACTATTGACAACGCCCCGTACGCTAACACACATACACAGCGTCTTCGCCGGCGAAGACGAGGGCCCCGCTATCTGACGCACCCCGGCCGCGGCCCCCAGTCGCGGACCCATGGGCGTCAAGACTAAGCACCTGTCCGATTACCCTTTTCAGCAGCAGTAAACGTTGCTCTAAGCCTAGGTCCGAGCCTCGCAGGAGGCGCCCTTAGAGTAACGTTTCCCCCACGACGCAGCAGGGCCCCCCTACGGGCACACCCCTCGGCAGAGCTTCTGCGCTCGCCACCCCTCTCGGTTACGCTGTCAAAGCCAGTAGGGCTAACAGCAACTACACACTTCGAATAAAAAAAAGACAGGGCTTTTCTCTACTGTTATCTGCTAAAGTGTTAATTAGTGTAATACTGTGATAGTAAAATAAAAAAATAATAGTAACTCCTTGAGTGTTTCAACTGTCTGTTACGTCGTACGATATAGCTTGTAAGCCGTGCGATATATCTACGTCGCATCGCCCACGCAAAGCTCCTAACGGACACCCAGGCTAACGCGCACAGGTGTACATTTCGCGATTCAGCATATTCCTGACCACAATCATGATCAAGGCAATGATCATGGAAAAAAAACATCACTTCTCTTCACACTTCGAAGGGAGTCATAGGTTTAGCTTAGTTAATAAGTCAGAAGACTTTTTCTTGAACACCCCTGCGTTGGCAAACATAATTAGTGCTTATTGGAAGAAAACACAGTCTCTGGAAGTTGTTTGTTATATTATTTGGGCATTTTACCAGTTTTGAGTGTTAGTTCGTTATTTTTGATATACAATAAAGTATTATATAATAATAACAGTCAAAGACGATGGCGCACACGTCAATACAAGTGCACAGGATGCCCTAAAAGTTTTCGCTCATATTTTCTATAAAGATTACAGTCCTAAACTGGGAACTGATAAATCTAAACAAGATTTTCGTCTTTAATCCTCACCACCTTCCCTTAATTGGCACAATTCCAAACTAAGAACAAAACAATAGCGTGTACTCTGATAGCGGACTAAGGAACCCCGTAAATTAGATCGTTTTAACAGTTTATAGTGGATTTCAAAACGCCCACACCGTGGCTTAAAACGTTATGAATTGTGTACAAAAGGCTTTAAAACACGTATTTTTCTGTTATACTTAATTGTCGTAGTATTCAAGTCTCATTTTGAAAGCGAACCGTGCCGCGTTGTGTTACAATTTACGTTTACACTAAAGTTTTGTTTTCCGGTTTCTAAATAAAATTTAATGGCCGTGCTGGCATATATTTTTAAATGCGCTTTTTTTCCTGTTTTTTCTTTATTTGTTACACTAAATTAAGAGTCAGTATTTCACCACGTGCTTTTCGAATTGAAGTATACAATAATTGTGATTCTTTTTAACACTGTAGTAGCTTTTACAAAGTGCAAAATATTCTACCAATGTCCGGGAGTGGATGAAACATGAAAATATATAAAATAAAGCAACATTTATACGTTTATTTTATTGCCGACAGGTAAGTGTTTTACTGTGATCACACCTTATGGTAAGTGACGATGGTTTCTACACAGCATGGTACTGGAACACAAATCTTTTGCTTGGTGGTACGTATTTGCTGGTAGAGGGGTACTAGTAGGTATTCACAATAATTAGCTATGGCCTAAGCATTCCACCAATCCAGGCTCATTCTAAACTAACCTAAATACACTAAGTTACAAGTGTGAGTAAGCTGCAGGAGACAATAATATACTAAACGACCCACACCATGAAATTTTCAGTATGATTACGATAATTGACAACAGTTAAAAATACCAAAAACATTGTGCAATATTACGAAATGTTATGCAATACGAGGTAACTTTAACGAACGGAACAATTTTGTTAATATAGTCTTCCGAGTTGCCTTGTGGTGCAGTTGTTGTAAAAAGAATTAGTGCTAAATTGTACAAATTCAAATAGTGAAGTAATTAAATAGTGGAGGGAATAAAAGATGTTAGTTAATGTGAGTTGGCGTTTTTATATTATGTAAGCTATAAGTTTTTAAGACCTTGTAATGACTTAAAGTGTATTTTGTCTCAATATAAACACAACAGGCTGTCATTTCTTTGAAGGAGGCATTGGAGCGAGTTCGAGAAGCTGCAGAAAGCCTCTAAGGAGGAGGAGGCTGGGTGGCAGGAGGCGTCTCTACGAACGCCTCTTGTCTCTTACTTGAACATCATCAGTCGGTTCATCCGGGAGTGTCAGAGTGAATGCGTAAAGGAGCCTCTGACACTGGCAATTCAGGGCAAGGAGGGTGTCGCTGGGTTTTAGTGGGTATTCTGGCCTTGCCGGTGAGTCCCACACTCCCTGCCTCGTGGCATGGGTGCGCGAATGGATTTCCCAGCGGAGAAAAAAAGGTGATACCGTCGGGATCAGCTAGTTTATATGGGATATTTTATAATTGAAATTAACATTTCAATCCCTCATCTTATGATAAATAGGTAAAAATCGGGAACTACGTATGTAGCAATGCCGGATACAATTAAGATATAAAAAAGCCTATACTATTTTTAAAATTGTATGTTATGTAGCACTCGAAACCGCAGACAAAAGATAGTATTATAAATGTTATTTTTATATAAAACAGTGTCTTAATGCTAGATAATTTACAGTGGCGTAAAATTGTGCTTTCTGTTCGTAACTAAAATTTAATGACGTGTTTTCAGCTTATACACCACTGTTATTTATCCGTTAGCTTTGCCAAATAGTTTTTACTCTATACTAACAAACAAGCCCGGCTTTGCACGGATAATAGTACTACGCCTAGTAAGTTATCTTTATAAGATAGATATATGTACAACCTCATATAATCTCCCTAACCCTAAGGTTGTCTGGAAGAAATCGCTAATGAGCGATAAGGTCGCCTAATTTGTACTATTTATTAAGTTTGTTTCTGTGTTACTTGTCTCATGTTTGTGGTGTACAATAAATAGTTTTCTTCTATCTATCTATGTATGTGATCGAGGATTATTCGACTAGCATTGTTTTGTTATATTTATAACCTTTATATTTTCCGTGCGCTCTACTACTGGTACTGTGCTCAACTCAACGTGTGCTCAACTGCCTCATTGGTCTTGTGGTTAGCATGTTCGACTACAGGCATGAGGTCCTGGGTTCGAGTCCCGGGTCGGGCCAAATCAAATATCAATATTGAGTTTTCTATTAAGATTTTCTCAATTTTTGCCTGAAGTTGGGAAGTTGGCGGTGTGATCCACCCCCGTGCCTCGGAGAGCACGTTAAGCCGTCGGTCCTGCGCCTGATCTCTCTCCGGTCGTGTCGGATTCCCGTCACATCGGACTATGAGAGTGAAGGAATAGAGAGTGCACTTGTGTACTATGCCTGCCAATCCGCAATGGAGCAGCGTGGTGGGTCTATGCTCTAAAATCCCTCTCTCATGCGAATGAGGAGGCCTGTGCCCAGCAGAGGGACGTTAATGGGATGCTACCTACCAACTACTGGTTCTGTCTCAACTCTGGCAATCCGAAATGTAAGCATATCTTTCATTTTAAGTCATAATATTTATTATTTATTTCGCTTCTCGGTAACTGTCGTAATAAAATATGCATAGAGATGACACCAGACAATATAAAAAACAATAACTAAGTTACAAGATCACCGTTACTAAGGGTGCGTGCGTCGCGTCAAAGGTTGTTAAATTTTTGTAGTATTTTATAAACTGTGACTGTTTATTGGTGATTATTTGTGTTTGCTACCTCTGCCTGCCCGACTGCCTCGTTGGTCTAGTGGTTAGCATGTTCGACTACAAACATGAGGTCCTGGGTTCAAGTCACGAGTCGGGCTAATTCGAAATCGATATTGAGTTTTCTATTAAGATTTTCTAAATATTTGCCCGAAGTTGGGAAGTTGGCGATATGTTCCACCCCTGGGCCTCGGAGAGCACATTAAGCCGTCAGTCCTGCTCCTAATTTCTCTCCAGTCGGAATAGAGAGTGCACTTGTGTACTATGCCTGCCAATCTGCAGAGGGGCATCGTGGTGGGCATATGCTCTACAATCCTTCTCTCATATGAGTGAGGAGGCCTGTGCCCAGCAGTGGGACTTAAATGGCTGCTACTCACCTTATCTATGTACAATTTTATAGCGTACATTTTGACGGTATTTCGCGACAACCGTCGTTTATCCGTCTTGAAATTATTAACAGTGTAAGTGACACTCATCCAGTATAATGAATTCAATAACTGTGTACCAAAATAAAATGTATACGGGCATAAACCGCGTATCGGGTCCAATTAGTGGTCCCCGTCCCGTAGTTAATTGGTACAGATTCATTTGCTTATTCATCAAACCGTTACGAAGGGGCACCGGTCAATAGCAATTTGTTTTTCTGAAAGGGTGCTTAATGAAATGTTTGTTATCTTTTTACTCTTAGCATTAGTGTTAAAACGCTAGACATATTCAATTTTAACATCAGCCGATGCCTGAGTCTTAATCGGGATAGAATAAACGTTTATAAAACAACAAAAAAACCTTCTTATATCCTCTTAATTTAGATTGAAAAAAGTGTGAATAACATCTTTTAATTTGTTAATGAAGTTTTTAAATTAGCTTAATCTACATTTAACGTTTTATCAATGAGATCAAATTAATATGCTCCGGAGGTGAATCTATGATGAATGGCATTATTTTCATAGATGAGGAAGAAGTGAAAGAGGTGAAAGCATTTGTTTACTTGGGTTCTAAATTTACAAAATATGGAACATGTGAAAGTGATATTGAAAGGAGACTGAATGCAGGGAATATGGTAAAAGGTGCCCTGCGCGCCTGTATGAATAGCCAGATGGTGTCTCAAAGGGCCAGACTGGCTGTACATGCAGGAGTGTTGGTGCCAACACTTATGTATGGTAGTGAAAGTTGGGTAAGTCAGAAGAAGCACAAAAGTAAAATAAATGCGGTAGAGATGAGAGCGTTGAGAATTATGAGTGGATTAAAACTGAATGACAGAGTAAGAAATAGTGTGATTAGAGACCGTTGTGGTATAAAAGAAGATGTAGTGACTAGAATTGAGAAAGGTATGCTTAGATGGTTTGGGCATGTAGAGAGAATGAATGAAAGGAGATTGACAAAAAGGATTTATGAGTCAAGAGTGATTACGAAAGTTGGAAGGGGAAGACCAAGGCGAACGTTCCTGGATCAAATCCAGGACATTTTAAATAAAGGCCAAGTCAAGAGGACTCTAAACCAACGAACTTGTATGAAAGGTTTAATGAGAATGAAAGAAGCCAAGGAGATACGCAAGGATCGTGGCAAGTGGAAGGTCGTTGTCTCTGCCTACCCTTATAGGAATGGGGTGTGATGCTATGTATGTAGATTAAAACTACCATTAACAGCATTTCATTACAATGGATTGTAGAAATTAATAACACATATTCTTTTATTCATAAGTATAATTCCATTAATCCTGATAACACACATTTCTATTAAACATTAGAGTCAATACTTTAATACCTTCTTAACGCTCCACTAGTACTCTTGATATCAAAACTATAACTGTCGTACTCTACGGACAATCGTCATCATTCGTCATCGTTCGCGCTGCTTAACTTAGTCAATACAAAAACTAATATCATGACACAATCATATTTTAACTTATAATACATTATTTTAATGCACTTAATCAAATTTTACACCAAAGTACATTTAATATTTATTTAAGATCTTCTTTAATCAACTTTATTGTACTTGTATCGATATTTATTATAAATAAATTATAATGGTCAATTTAAATACTTTTCAATAGTATAAAGTGGTAAACGTAGCCGAAAACTAAGTTTAAAGTTATTTAATTGTATTCGTTCTTGAAATAAACATCGAATCACAACAGAATATCTTAAAAGATAGTATAGTCAATCCGAAAGGAATAAAGACTACCTTACATTTGAATTTATATGACAAAGTTATCGAGCGAATAAATCCTAGTTTATACCTCAGATGAATGATATATTTTGAAAAATGTCTGGTCTTTATATGCTAAGATCATATAGACGAGATATTTCTGGAAAAAATCTCGTTATCGGAGGACAATGCATAATTTTTCAGGACATCTCATTTGGCTCTGACAGTTGGTCGGGTGACATCAGCAAACGACGCCGACTCGCGTATCCAATAAAGAGGAAATGGCTGACGATATTTTGGTGTTATAGTGTATATTTATTTATGTTATAGGAGCACTTGAGACTATGGGTAAATCCGTGCTTAGTGAGTGTTTCTGCCGCGTCAGTGTTTGACTACATAGAATTGGATGACAACTTATGTCCTTTCTCATGATCCAGACTATCTGTGTACCAAATTACATTTAAATAGGTTCAGTAGTTTTGATGTGAAAGGATACGGATCTTCAAAATCGATTCCTTATATTATAAAAACACCAACTCATAGTAAATACCTACTTTTATTCTTTCTATTAAACATACACAACTTGCACATATATTATAATAATATTATACAATTTAGCATTACTTCTCATAAAACAACCACTTCACGAGACACAACTCAAAAGACTAACTCATACAATTACTCCGCTTGTTAAAATTACCTCGCATTGCATAACATTTCGTAATATTACACCATGATTTTTGGGAGTTACAGAGTAATTACTCTATTCCGCTTGTTAGAATAACCTCGCATTTTATAATATTTCGTAATATTCCATCATGATTTTTGGTATTTTTGGGAGTTGTATACCAAAAATCATAGTGTAATATTACGAATACTCTATAACTCCCAAAAGTACCAAAAATCATGGTGTAATATTACAAATATTATGCAATGCGTGATAATTTTAACAAGCGATATAATTGTATGAGTTAGTCTTTTGAGTTTTGTCTTGTGAAGTGGTTGTTTTATGAGAAGTAATGCTAAATTGTATAATATTATTATCATATTTGTGCAAATTCTGTATATTTAATAGAAATAATAAAAGTAGTTATTTACTGTGAGTTGGTGTTTTTATAATATAAGGAATCGATTTTGAAGATCCGTATCCTTTCACATCAAAACTACTGAACCTATTTAAATGAAATTTGGTACACAGATAGTCTAGATCATGAGAAAGGACATAAGTTACTTTAAATATGCAAAAAGGATTGTAAAGGAAGGGAGTGTCGTCAATATTAAAGCTAGAAGCTTGAACCATATCTTTAGGCCCTTGACTCGATATAAATTAAACATGAAGTTTAATGTTTATAAAAGATCCATACCCTTAAGGATATGAAATAACATCCTCAATATTATAAATGCGAAAGTAACTCTGTATGTTTGACGCGTTTTCACGCCTAAGCTACTGAACCGAATTAAATAAAATTTGCTATTGTAACATGTCTTATTTGTAAAATAGTTAACCTAAATTATTAAAATACTACCAAAAAAACACTATTTCAAGCAGTCAAAGTATCAAGCCCAGCTAGTATATACATATATATGAATTCCTTCTCTCTTTTGCACCATCTACCTAAATTTTTTCATCTTTATCTCCTTATGTGATGAATCTATGATGACTGGTAATATTGAGATAGATGGGGAACAAGTGGAAGAGGTGAAAGAATTTGTCTACTTGGGATCTAAATTTACAAAAGATGGAACATGTGAAAGTGATATTGAAAGGAGAGTGAATGCAGGGAATATGGTAAATGGTGCCCTGCGCGCCTTTATGAAGGGCCAGATGGTGTCTCAAAAGGCCAGAGTGGCAGTGCATGCAGGAGTAGTGAAAGTTGGGTATGGCACAAGAATCACATAAGTAAAATAAATGCGGTAGAGATGAAAGCGTTGAGAAGTATGTGTGGATTAAAACTGAGTGAGAGTAAGAAATAGTGTGATAAGAGAACGTTGTGGTATAAAAGAAGACGCAGTGACTAAAATCGAGAAAGGTATGCCTAGATGGTTTGGGCATGTAGAGAGAATGAGTGAAAGGAGACTGACAATAAGGATTTAAGAGTCAAGAGTGAATGCGAAAGTTGGAAGGAGAAGAACAAGGCGAAAGTTCATGGACCAAATCCAGGACATTTGAAATAAGGGCCAGGTCAAGAGTACTCTAAACCGATTAACTTGTATGAAAGGTTTAATGAGAATGAAAGAAGCGAAGGAGATATGCAAGGATCGTGGCAAGTGTATGTATGTTTATCTCCTTCCTTAAGTTTATCTGGAAGAAATCTCTTCAAGGCTACTAGAGAAGGAGACTCAGATAAAAGGAGAGAAGGAGATTCATGTGTATACATACGAAATTAACTGCCGTTAAAAAATTCTGCGCGTCACAAAGGTGAAAATAGTAAAAGTTATTTGCAAAATGGAAATCAGGATCGTTTGAAGCATTCAACTCCCATATCCGAGGCAAGCACACCTGTTTGCCGAGTGTCAGAATGTTTGCGATGTTTTTTTTATCTTTTGCCATATTTAATGTTTAACGTATGATATACGAATATCGTTTCATTCAGAGCACTCTAAATTTAATATATTTTGTTGGTTTTGGTGACCTATAACTACAATAACAATAATTTATTATCAAAAGAGTAATACAAGTAGCAGCGTATTAACGTCCCACTAATAAGCACAGGGCTCCTGAGTCATAGGATAGAGGGGTTTAGAGGATAGACCCACCACGTTGCTGAACTAAGAATAAGAATACACATACTCTAGAATTACACCCGGGATATACAGGTTTCCTCACAATGTTTTACTTCACCAAAAATCGCAACATACATACATACATAGCATCACGCCTCATTCCCATAGGGGTAGGCAGAGACAACATCCTTCCACTTGCCACGATCCTTGCATATCTCCTTCGCTTCTTTCATTCTCATTAAACCTTTCATACAAGTTCGTCGGTTTAGAGTACTCTTGACCTGGCCGTTATTTAAAATGTCCTGGATTTGGTCCAGGAACGTTCGCCTTGGTCTTCCCCTTCCAACTTTCGCATTCACTCTTGACTCATAAATCCTTTTTGTCAGTCTCCTTTCATTCATTCTCTCTACATGCCCAAACCATCTAAGCATACCTTTCTCAATTTTAGTCACTACGTCTTCTTTTATACCACAACGTTCTCTTATCACACTATTTCTCACTCTGTCACTCAGTTTTAATCCACTCATGCTTCTCAACGCTCTCATCTCTACCGCATTTATTTTACTTTTGTGATTCTTCTGCCATACCCAACTTTCACTACCATACATAAGTGTTGGCACCAACACTCCAGCATGCACGGGCAGTCTAGCCCTTTGAGATACCATCTGGCTATTAATAAGGCGCAAAAACCAAAACCAAAAATCGCAAACATGAATTTTAAAAAAAAACAATAGTGGAGAAAATTTAACACACCTCCGTCCTCGCATTTTCGTAAGAAGCTCTATAAAGCTTTTTCCTTCTCATATTAATATATAGATGACACATAAATGATTGAACTTTCAAAGCACGAGTAAAAAAGCACTTCTTAAAGAATTATTGTTACTACTAGTTTCTTTTTTAACTTTATTACGCTATTGTTATTAATATCACCGTTAGAAATTTATGTTCTAATTATAGTTTATAAATAGTTTTTTATTCTTTTCATTTCTTTAACAACTTTTCTTACACCGGAAAAGTTGGCTGGTAAATAAAACTTTATAGCATTAACAGTCATAAATAATCTAAAGATGTCTTACCTCAGTGCCCTGCACTTTAAGCTTCATGTGGTCTTCTCGGGTGGTCTTCCCGTCTTTCCGCTTCTTCCAACAGTACCCATCGCGCCTATAGCGAACCTTCTTCCGGCTGTATAGAAGCATCGACCCACTTTTCGGTCTGCAACAATCAACACAATACAAAAATATAATAATGCAATCTAAAATTTAAATCAAAGCATGATTTCACAAAAATATAAATGGTTATATTGATACAAAGCTGCAAGTTGGCAGTTCATTTTCAAAGCTTTAGAGTTAATTCTAGTTCAGAATATTGTAACTGCCTTTAAGATTTGTATCCTCTTACTATATTTAAGGGCGAGTTAAAGGGAAGGAAACCATTTAGCTATAGAACTAAATAGTTTCCTAATCCTATCATGGATATAGCTTTTAACAGCAAAAGTTTCTGCTACTTTCAGTTATTAATACGTGCTTTTTAGTAAACATTGTTAACTAGATTAAAAAGGAGCTTTTTTAAAAAAAACGAGTGTCTTTTAAACCTCGTCACAAGTCCGTTCGCCTCGTTTGTTCACACTTTTCGTAACGCTTCTTGACACACAATTATTATCTTATTTCAAGTCAAGCGTGCATAAAGAAGGTTTACTTCAAAAAATTTGATTGGACTGAATACTTAACGTTTTATAGCGTTTAATTAATTTTCTGTGATAAATAAATAGATGTTAGCATCGGACACCTGATTTAGCGTGAAAATCTCTCAACTTCGGATCAGAACAATCTGCAGATAGACAAATGGATTACATTGAAATCTATTTGGCAACAGAAAAACGTGGAAACGTCGAGCTTGCCCAACATTTAATCAAATCATCTGTAACAGTGCCAGTAATAAAATATTCAATCATCAGTTTTCAGATTCGTAATTGACCTAAAAGCGACTTTTCATTCGTTTTTCTTTATTTCTACATAGTTTTCTTTATTTTTTCCTATAGTTATTCATCCTAATATGTATCATAAATGTGAAAGTAACTCTGTCTGTCTATCGCGCTTTCATGAAAAAATTACTGAACCGATTTAAATGATAATTGGTATACAGATAGTTTAGAGCCTGAGGAACGACATACGTTACTTTTTAATGGGAAAAAAGGGTTGTAAGGGATTGGAATTGGAAGTATTGCCATTTTTATATCAATCAATCAATCAAAATATCTTTAATCAAGTTGGCTTATTACAGCACTTTGGGATCGTCAAATATATACTTATTTTCACACACTAATTCTAATGGTCATCTAATGATGGTATTAAAGGACGACTTAAAATCTAAAGTTACAAGTGTTCCTTCACGCCCTGATCTGAGAAGAGACCACAACAAACTCAGTCGGGTATTTTGTATTTTCTATCATATTAGTCTAATATATTTCAATTCAAATTAGAGCAATTCGTTTACTATAGTTGGAAGTTGAAACTTACAACCTTAAGGCTTAAACTTACCCTCAAGGGTGTAAAATAACAATCCTTCCTAGTATTATACATGCGAAAGTGAATCTGTCTATCTTTCGCTCTTTCACGAAAAAAGCTACTGAACTGATTTCAATGAAATTTGTTACATATATAGTCCAGATCTTAAGAAAGGACATAGGCTACACTTTAATGCGAAAAAAAGGTTTGAATGAGAAGTATTGTCATTTTTAGACCAGGAAGTTGAAACCTACAACTTTAAGGCTTAAACTTAAACAAACTTACCCTTAAGGGCGTAAAATAAAAATCCTTCCTAAAATTATAAATGCGAAAGTAACTCTGTCTATCTTTAGCGATTTCACTACAAAACTACTGAACCGATTTAAATGATATGTGGTACACAAATAGTCTAGAGCCAGAGGAACGACATATGTCACTTTTTAATGCGAAAAAAGGGTAGTAAGAGATGGAAGTATTGTCATTATTATATCACTCAATCAATCGAAATATCTTTATTCGAGTTGGCTTATCACTGAACCGATTTAAATGAAATTTGGTACATATATAGTCCAGATGTTGAAAAAGGACATAGACTACATTTCGAAAAAACGTTTGAATGGGAAGTATTGTTATTTTTGGAGGAGGAAGTTGAAACTTACAACCTTAAGGGTTAAACTTACACATACCCTTAAGGGCGTAAAATAACAATCCTTCCTAATATTATAAATGCAAAAGTAACTCTGTCTATCTTTCGCAATTTCACTACAAAACTACTGAACCGATTTAAATGATATTTGGAGCACAGATAGTCTAGAGCCTGAGGAACCACATATGTCACTTTTTAATGCGAAAAAAGAGATTGAAGTATTGTCATTTTTATATCAATCAATCAATCGAAATATCTTTATTCGAGTTGGCTTATTACTGAAATTTGATACATATATAGTCCAGACCTTCGAAAAGGACATAGACTACATTTTAATTCGAAAAAAACGTTTGAATGGGAAGTATTGTTATTTCTGGAGCAAGAAGTTGTAGCGTCAAGGGCTGTAAAATAGCAATCCTTCCTAATATTATAGATGCGAAAGTAACCCTGTCTGTCGCAATTTTACACCAAAACTGCTGAACAGATTTAAATAAAATTTCGTATACAACTAGTTTAAAGCCTGAGACAGACAATAAGCTCTTTTCATTGAAACAGCAAATAGCTTATGAAAATATTTATACGTATGTGTCTTATTTATCAAATAATTAGACTAAATTATTACTAATGTGACCCAAAAACACTATTAGAGGCAGACAAAGTCGTGAGTATAGCTAGTGGTTTATATACCGGTGTTGAAAATCGTAATGATTCACATCATTAATATGTTCGCGATTGACTTGATATGTAGCTGATTCCTTTCCTAATGATTACATTAATTACGGATTTTACTATATTCCCACAGTATGAGAAACTACGCAGATGACATCAGAGACTATAGTTTTCTTACAACAGTTATCAACAATCAACAATCATCCTACATTTATACATATAATAAACGATATTCAAAACTTCACGTAGATAACAAGTTAATACATATTGCGGAGATTATTGCAATATCCGAATATATACTCTCTATTCGAGTTCCCGAAAGATAATCTACTGAGGGTCATCCATAACAATTTCCCCAATGTGATTTATCGATCAGCCATTATTACAATGCGATAAGATATACAAATCATCGTGGGATAATTTATGAATATATCATTAAAACTTTGTTCGCAAATGTATTGGGTACTTTCAAAAGTTAAATTGCAATACTGAAATACGAAAAACCGTGACGGCCTAGTGGTGAAACGCATGCATTGTCATTTAGAGAAGTCGTGGGCTTACTTTGATTTAGAGAAATCCAGGCACGGAGTGAAGGACTACACGGTACGACCAGAATACCTATTAAAACAAAGCGATACCTTCATCCACTCTAAATTAGAGATGTCAGAGGCACCTGGCACATTCGCCCTGACGCTCTTAGATGAAACAGGAGGAGACAAGAGGCGTTCGTAAAGATGACTCCTGCTGCCCCTGCTGTTGCTTCCCTTTCTCTATCCATTGACTCCTTCAACGAGGCAACTGCACTCCATCCTTTCTCAGTGTTGAGCATGGCGATGTGGCATGTGTAGCCTGCCAACCTACAATGGAGAAGCGTGCTGGATCTATGCCCTAAAACTCTCTCTCCTATGAGGGAGGAGGTCTGTGACCAGCAGTTGGACCTTAATGGGCTGCTACCATAACTTTTTAAATATAGATTTGTGAACTCCTTCGTAAGCTCACTCTTGCGAAGACTTGCCGGTTCAGGATAAATGAAAATGCCACCAGATTCTTCACTCCAACGCTCCGCCGCCCACTTGTCACCAATTTACTAACTGTTGTTTGCAGGAAACCCGGAAACAGGAACAGGAATATGGTTCGCCGAAAGTGGCTATCTAATGTATGTTTTTTACGACTGACAAACGTGCGCTATTGTGACAAGCAAGCGACGGGGGTTATCGATTTATTGAATAAAATCTGATTCCTATGATTGGCGTTTTATTTATTACCAATCACAGGGACTACATTAATTACAAAAATAATTCTATTTTTAGAAATGACAAATATGTGTATACGCTATAGCTACAAACATTATACATACTTATAAATATCGGACTCTAAGTTACAGCAAAATATATTATACAACGAACGATGTTTAACAATATCATTTAACAATTTTAGTTGAATTAAAGGGAAAAATAGATTTACAAATTAAAAGGGAAAAAAGTCGCGAACAAGATTATAGATAGGTTGAGTGATGTGGGATTGTACCCACTAAAACACTTCCAGTAGCAATCCTCTGCAACTATCAAACGGCTCCAGGTTCTCCGTATAACGACTACACCGAGGCCACTCTAGTGCGATGTCACATCTACTCTTTCTCTGATTGGATTTGCGCAACCACCCTGTTTTTAGTGCCCTCTCAGGATTGCTTCTCGAGTAATAGCAGGGTCCCTAAGAAGGGTTTACGCTCTGTCGAATCCGCTCTGCCTTTTCCTTTTTTATCATTACTTCTTCGCAATATGAGACCACCACTGTTTAAGTCACCTCATCTGCTCACATAGCTACAACTATGGCTGATGGAGTAAGATCTGCCCCAATCGCCAAGGCGCTTCTCTCACTGCTCCACACAGGAATCTCTGCTAGCGTATATTGAGCGTCATGTCGGTCACCTGAAGGTGACACTACACCAAAACCTTCTAAACCAAGATTCAAAGCTTGGTAGAATCGCCCCTACAGCACGTGTTGGTGCGTTTTGATCGTCTTCAAGTCGTACATTTATCAAGTGCTGGGTGAAGAAGCCTAGGCCCAACAGAAGAACATTAATTGACTGCTTTCTTACTTTACCTTTTTACTAAAACATGTACAAATCGGAACGAATACTTTTATAATTATAGATAAAAGTTATGTAACTGTATATGAAAGCGCATTAAATATTCTGGTGTCATTTAGAAACTATTGTCACCTGTGACTAATTAAACGTAGTTGTTATAAGTAGATTCGACGAGACATGTTTACATTCAAAGAAAATTTTGTTATTTTATGGATCTTATAGATAAACAGCACTGTGACACTAGAATAGAAGAGTTGTTGTATGTTTTATAACCAGAAATCGCGGGTAGATCAAAAAATTGTAAACTACAATTTCCTATTATAACTAAAGCTGAAAGCTTAATATATTATTACGTTGCAAAGACAGCTATGAAAACATAATGATGGAATAATGCCGAGTAGAAACGGAAACGAATAGGCCTTTGAAACATGGCGTATAAATACAGTTGTGGCAGGCATATTAGCCTGATTTTTGGTACTCCATTTCGGTAAAAACTGACAGAGGCTTTTGATTGCTTTGTAACGTTCTCACACAAAATACATAAGTCTTGTCAGTTAATGTTCCGAGTTGTCATTAGGGTTGGCAGCTACTTTAAGCTCTATCGTTATTAGAATGAAACTTTTCCATTGCTTTAAATTTTGTCGTCCATCTATCGCTAACACATAGCGACTATTATTATTTTATTTGTTAGATTGCTATTAAATTACTATTTATTTATTAGGTTGAGGTAATTGTAATTATATGAGTAAAATGTATACATGAGGCAATTTACGGAATAGTATTAAACCAGAAGTAGCATAATTTATGTTTGAAGTCGTCGTTTTAACAACGACTGTGATTGGTGGGCTTATTACTTTTAAGTGGGGAGTTTCAAAAGGGGGGTATAAAAATAGTAACACATGAGAATGAGAGATATTCACCTGGTCACAGTTCTCAGTTTGTATCAACGTTCTCTACTAGTGTTGGACAATTGTTGTGTTTTAATCAATTCTATTCAAGACAAGAGAACCGTAAAGTGTGGGATATAATAAAGAAGAATCGATGAATGGTATTACTTATCCTACAAATTAGTGAGCGACTCTAAAACATGTTACAATGTAGTTAACTTCAAGGTGTCGCACATGGCTCGCATCATCTAGAGCATGTATATCTTACTTCAAATACATACTCTTTCTTTCGGTTTTATCCGTGTAGTTTAAGGTCCCATTGGAATATGTGAAAAATCCACTCTAAGTGAGAGTCTACATCGATAAATATGTTTGCTAAATTTCAAGTCAATCTGGTGAGAATAACTTTTGTTAGACTAAAGATAGTTGGGTGACAACACTGATGGCTCTGAAATGTTGGGCGTTATTGAGTAATGGCAACACTGAAAAATACCAAAATCTTTGTGCAATATTATGCAATACAAGAGAAATTTAACGAACGCAACAATTTTGTGAAGATAGTCTTTCCAGCTGTTAGTGGTATAGGTTTTTTAAGAGAAATTTATTGCAATTTCTGTATATTTAAATAGCGGAGAGAATAAAAGTTGTTAGTTAATATCAATTGGTGGTTTTATAGTACTTTAAAGATCTTGCAGTATTATAACATTTTTCACTACTATATCCCGTTGGAAAAGCGTTCTTAATCAGCCTTTTCGTTGGTAAAAGAACGCATATTCCAGGTGCAAAATCTTTTTATCTCCATCTGTCGCATGTTCTGAACATCTATACAAGATTAAATTTGGTGCTACGTTTAAAATATTGTGATAGAGCTTATAGAGCTTTTTGTTTATTTATTAACATAAATAAACAAAAAGTTCTTTGCAGACAAAACTGTGATTCTCAGTAAAGCTTCTTTAAAGTAGTCCTGAGTTTAATATAGTTTGAGCACATTCATTTTAAACGGGATTAATAAAATGGAAAACAAATTATTCATATCTGTTTACCTGATAACCCTAGCCGTGACCCACTTTATAAACTAGTGTTGTGCCAGTAAAACTTTTAATAAATTTAATTTTGGGATGCATGAATTCGTTTTGTTTAATAGTATTTTGTAGGATGCCTGTGTTAGGAAATAAATCAAAAGTTTTTTCAATTTTCTTATTATAACAATAAAGGTAAATGGGAGACTAGTAACGTCCCACAGCTGGGTAATCTTAGTCGAGAGGAGTTTTAGAGCATTGATAGTCTACATATATCTTTCTTGGATAGAATGGAATGCAGTTGCCTTTTCTGCGTGACTGGATGGTGGGAGGCACCTTTATCTTTCTTAAACGCCACAATGTTTATCTTCACCGAAAAGCAAAGATTAATTTCAAACAATAATTAAGCACATGAGTTTTACAAAGAGAATTTATTGATATCGTATCCGTGACTTTTATTAATTTGATATGGTGACAAATGAAATATATGAATAACTGATAGCGTTTTCAGAAAGAGACCATTTTTTTAGATGCGAAATTTTAATTGTAGATATTAAATGAGACAGAGCATCACGCTGGGCTAGGTGACGTTTGTTTGAGTATAATCTGCTGGTAAAGACTAAGGGAGCGAGCAAGTAATACTTGATTTATTCAACAAACTTAGAAGGATACCGTTCCTTAATTTCAATAAATTATACATATATTTGGCTTCGCTGGTGCAATAGTGTAAGTACCCTAGCTAAGGTCCCGGATTCACGAAAAAAAATCACATTTTTAAACGTTTTATTATAATTATTTACGCTCCATCATGTTAGTACAGCTAAATGAAACGTAAGTTTCATAAACAATACATTACTTAACCGAAACAATGAAACATAATCAGCTGACGTTCGGTTCAACGAACGCACGCGACCGTCACTGGTGTGGTGTGATAGAAACGACTAAATTGAGTGAATGTGCGTTAACCCGTGAATTCAAGGGTGCGTCGAGCGTCAGGCAATTGCGTTTCATTGTTGATTTTTGTTTTTTAGTAACGACTTCGCCATTACGTGAATTACGTGAAATGACAAAGAGAAGATTTAAAAGAACAAAACCTTTTGAATTAATGAAAGTGCAATGACACAATATAGGGTAGTGTAGTGTTTCTAATCATGAACTCGAGAACAGTGTGAGTCAATAGACATTATAGTAAACTAAGCATAGTCGTTGGACTCTAGACTTAAAAATAATAGTAGATATTAGTTAAATTAGTTTGTAAGGCTAGATTGAAATCTTATGTTATAAAACAACCAAATGATTTTAAAAAATAGCTGCATTAACAGCGTAAATAAAACGTTATGAAAATATGATTCTTCTGGTCTAGTGGTTAGTGTTCGACTACAGACATGAGGTCATGGGTTCGAGTCCCGGATCGGACCAATACAAATATCAATATTGAGTTTTCTATTAAGATTTTCTCAATATTTGCCCGAAGTTGGGAAGTTGGAGATGTGATCCACCCCCGTGATTCGGAGAGCAAGTTATGCCGTCGGTCCTGCGCCTGATCTCTCTCGGGTCGTGTTGGATTCCCGTCACACCGGAATACGAGAATTAATGAATAGTGAGTGCACTTGTATACTATGCCTGCCAATCCGCAGTGGAGCAGCGTGGTGGATCTATGCTCTAAGAACCCTCTCTCATGCGAGTGAGAAGGCCTGTGCCCAGCAGTGGGACGTTGATGGGCTGCTACTTACCTTCACATTAGTATTATCGTCTGTTTTCGCTTTCGGGAGCGGTCTCCTAATACCTAGTATTAAAAAGCGCATCTTTTCAGATATATCCACAATGTCCTCGCAATCGCTGTCGACGTAACGTCGTACAAAAAAAAATGCAACTAACATACCGTGATTTATTCGTCCAATACGCGATTTATTAGTCGCCGAAAACTCATGAATTTGACGCTCGTTTTTGTTCTGACAACGCGAACGCGGCCGAAATATTGCATTGGTGTTTTATCGCCCGTGGAAATAAAAAAAAAATATGGCTTCCAGCCTTAATAAGTGCTTTACAATGCTTTGCTTATCAGATCAATAATTATTCTACACGTGCTTAATAAAAAAAAGTGCGTTCTTTTAGTCTCAGGACCTCAGTGTTAATAAAACAAAACACTTTACTTTTATAATTCTCACAACTTTGACAGTTTACTAGAATCACTTTATTCCGCGACTAGCGAGGACCTTCAAAAAGGTCTATCTGCAACTATATGGTCAGGACCTCAGCCTCATCACTAGTCCAGACCGGCAGGCAGAAACCAGGTCCGTAGTCTTGGACCGATTGTTTACATCTTGACTGACATAACAGTCGATAGTTGCAGGTCAGCGTTATTAATATAGATTTTAGACGTAACAGTGCGTACAAAGTACACATGTCAGAAGTGAAACTTCTTTGGCAAACTAATTTTTAAGTCTTGTTTATATTTATACAAATGTAAAACTTTAGATTTCCTATTAAATCTTTTCTTATCGATATAACCTTCTACCCCGTTGACCACAATTTAAAGGGAATCTAGCAACAAGTAATAAGTATATCTAATAAGAAGTAATATGTAGTAAATAAGTAAGTAGGAGCCTATTAACGTCCCACTGCTGGGCGGAGGCCTCCTCACTCCGAGGAGCGAGGGTTTTAGAGCATAGACCTACCACGCTGCTCCACTGCGGATTGGCAGGCATAGTACACAAGTGCACTCTCTATTCCTTCACTCTCATGGTCCAATGTGACGGGAATCCGACACGATCGGAGAGACCAACGGCTTAACGTGTTCTCCGAGGCACGGGGGTGGATCACACCGCCAACTTCCCAACTTCGGGCAAATATTGAGAAAATATTAATAAAAAACTCAATATTGATTTCTTCCAATTGGCTCGACCCGGGACTCGAACCCAGGACCTCATGTCTGTAGTCGAACATGTTAACCACTAAACCAATGAGGCAGTTATATATGAGAGGTAATATATAATTTCATGTCAATAATAGAATTTAACTGTAGTCATTTAATTTAGACTGCCTCATTGGTCTAGTGGTTAGCATGTTCGACTACAGACATGAGGTCCTGGGTTCGAGTCCCGGGTCGGGCCAATCCAAAAATGGATATTGAGTTTTCTATTAAGATTTTCTCAATATTTGCCCGAAGTTGGGAAGTTGGCGGTGTGATTCACCCCCATGCCTCGGAGAGCACGTTAAGCCGTCGGTCCTGCGCCTGATCTCTCTCCGGTTGTGTCGGATTTCCGTCACATCGGACTATGAGAGTGAAGGAATAGAGAGTGCACTTGTGTACTATGCCTGTCAATCAGCATTGGAACAGCGTGGTGGGTCTATGCTCTAAAAACCCTCTCTGATATGAGTGAGGAGGCCTGTGCCCAGCAGTGGGACGTTAATGGGCTGCTAAAATCCTGTAATTTCGTAAACTTATTAAGTAGTATATGAGGATTATATAATATGTATATCACCAAACATGTATATGATATTCAGCGAATCAATGTTTTAATTTTGATTTGATTTGATAAGATGTGTTGGGATTTGTCATTAAAATATCAAAAGTCTAGAATTAGTCATTTGAGATTTTACTGAAATCTCAAATGATGAATTGTAAATAAATATGCCACGTGTTTATTTGCCAATAACAGTAATTATTAATTGAATTTTGTTTTTGTAAAATAGTATATCAAATTATTAAATGACGAGTGGCAAATCAAAATGTCACATGTTATTTGTAAATATTAAAACTACCTAACTTTCAACCGAATAAGTGTTAAAAACGCTGTATATCTTCGTGACGTTAATCACGTGTTTCATCCGTAAAAAAATGTACCCTCATGCGCCTAATGAAGTTTCACTGTTACGAAAAGTGTGATTGGGCGTAGCGAACGGAATTTGAGAGGGAGATATAAATTTGGGAAGATATAGAAAGAGAGAAAGTTACATTTTAATACAGTCGTGTGATCTAAAGAACACGAGGAACATCTGAATGGTATGTCGATTTATTCCCATTTATCTCTGAAATGGCTAGACCGATTTTAACGCAATTTTTACTGGCAAATAGTTGATAATACAATGAGTTTAAAGGCTATTTATCTTTCTTATGATACCATGCGAACGGTCCTAGATAGACATGTAGAAATATGACATGTATTTAGCTAGCTATTAACAATAACTTCGTTATGTAGTCATGTGAAACAACTGATGCCAGCCGTCATATTGGCCTTAGCTGCCCTACGGAGTGGCATTTTTTTACTTCCAGTGTAACGCCACATGAGATAGATAGACAAAAAATGTGGTGCCAAGTAAAAGAAACGTTTCAATTTAAAAATTTCTCAAAAACTTTTTTTAACATAATCCGAGGCAGCTTTAATAATAAATCTTTTAATAAACTTTTTGTCTCGGGACAATCTACATAGGGTATCTCATGTATAATTTAAATGAAAAATAAGAATTCAATTCTAACATTATAAGATGAAATTATTTTCATTTTTCACGTAGCATCCACCTAATTAAGTTCCGTTGTTTCGTTTCACTGAATACAAGACAGAATGTTTCATTGGATATGAAAGAATTCGCCCTCAACACAAACCTTGTTATATTCATTATAACGATTTATGATATGGGTCCAAAAGAATCGCTTAAGGAATGTTTTAGAGCAGTTAAAATAATTACAGTAATTGAATTCACTCTTAATGACAATGAATTGTCAATTTTAAAGATAACTAACTGTAAACGTTTCTATTACAAACTCCGAGAAGATGTTACGATCATAAGAAATGAAAATAACATTAATTTCAATTAGATTATTATGTGAGAGTTTATCTACACTTACTTTTTAATTATGATATAGATGCAATATTTGTGATGCAGAAAAGGGCCGTTCGTGCGATTTACAATACGGGGTCCAAGAGAGTCACTAAGAAACTAATTCAAGGCCGTTAAGATAATGACACTGCGTATACATATTAGAAAACTTGTAGTACCTACATAAAAACATTGACTCTTTTATTAAAAAGAGTGAATGTACATCATATAACTTACGAAACAAAAACAAACTTGTTATAAATTCTAGTAAGCTGCATAAAATTACCAACTCATTTAAGGGTAACTGTATACGTTTCTATAATAAATTCCCACAAGACGTTTTAGAGATGTCAATTAATAAGATGAGATGTCTTTGTTAAAAGAAAGTTGATAGAAAAATCGTATTATAAGTTGCAAGATTACCTAGACGATAGAAACGCTTGGGAGTGAACGAACTGTTCTAGTTTGAATTGAAATATATTAAACTAATATGATACTGTAATGATAATAGTAACAAAATACCCGACTGAGTTTGTTGTGGGCTCTTCTCGGATCAGGGCGCGAAGGAACCCTCATAACTTTAGATGTTAAGTCGTTCTGGAGTACCATCATCAGACGTACATTAGAATTAGAGTGTGGAAAAGAAAAATATATATATATTATTTGACGATTCAAAAGTGCTGTAATATTCCTACTTGAATAAAGATATTTTGATTTGATTTGAATTATACAAAAAGCGACATAGCCAGAGATAGAGCAACCTGCAAGAATTTGGGAGAGGCCACTAGACTAAAGAGACTAAATATAAAACACATTATAATAGTAAATAAAGGCTTATTGTTATTGTTATTGAAATCAAAACATTTATTCAATGAAGATGGTATACATGATTGGTTACCCTCCTCGCATTACCATCTGCTCATAAGAGAGACAAAAGGAACAAATTTGGTTAGCATAAAAGAGGTTATAGTGAGTCAACCTGAAAACATAGATATTCACTCTTGTGGACTTTATTGGAGAACTTTTAAAGGGGAACAATTCTGTCATATATAATTACTGCGAAACTTTTACCGTCTCTGCTGTGGAAGCTCTCAAAAGAAACTTTTGAAACATTCTTAATGGGTGCACAGCTCTTATTGATCTATACTCTATAGTGAGCCAACTTGAAAAGATAAACATATACTGTCGTAGATTTTTTTTAGAACTTTAAAATTGAAACAATTCTGTCATAGATGATTATTGCGAAACTTTTATTGTTTACGCTGTGGAAGCTTTCGAAAGGAAAACAACGTTTTTAAAACATTCTTCATTGTTGCACCGCTCTTATTGGTCTATAGTGATCTAACTTTAAAAGATAGATACATACTTTTGTGGACCTTTTCAAAGAACTTTTAAAAGGGTACAATTCTGTCTTACATGCTTTTTACGAAACACAAACCGTTTACGCAGTGGAATCTCTCAAAAGGAACACAACGCTTTTGAAATATTCTTCACTAACGCTCCTGTTGGTCTTATCTTGGTGTATAGTCCATAGTCTTCCTCGATAAATAGGCTCTAATCTAAAACTAGAATATTTCTAAAACGAACCGGTAATTCCCGAGATTAGGGCTTTCAAGCAAACAAATTCGTAAGCTTTATAATATTAGTACAGGTAAAACACATATTACATTAAACTACGAAAGTTAAGTAACGTCCTAATTATAAAAACCAATGGCATGCTTAATAGTCTAGGAATATTGATGTTAAAAACTTATATAAAGCTTTATATTGACATCCAAAAACTTGAATCAAAACCTACCTTTCGTAGAATGTCTTCGATCACGGATATTCAAGTTCGAAAGTAAAAAACGATTTATTACACATTAATTGCAAATATCTCATTTACTATAGGTTTTACGCTATTTGTACTCATTACAAA
>JACTOM010000059.1:332669-354270 GCA_015832385.1 Elymnias hypermnestra
GTGCTTTCCATTACTCAGTTATACAAATTTAAAACATGCATCTTAATTAGGAAAATACTCACCGAAGCTATACATACCCAAATTACTTTTAAAACAAATTCCCATTTAAATACAAGAAATAGATATAAATTACGGTTACCGAAAACGAGAACTAAATATGGCAGTAAAACTATACAGGTTGAGGGAGCACTACTATATAACAGCCTACCGAAAGACATTTTCTGTGAGAAGTCGTTTACAGCATTTAAGAAAAAATTTAACACATATTGTTAAAATGCTTGGTAAACACGTCATTTAAATATCTGAATGTTTAAATAACCTACTTTTAAGATTTGCTCTGTATCACACATAACGTACATATACTTTTATTGTTTATTTGTTAATTTCTCATTAAGTGAAACCTGTATTCTTTTGATAATAAATGTCTTTAAACCCAAATATATTAATATGCTCTAAAAAGTAAGAAATAATTGCGTATTCTTTTATAGTGTTCTTCGTATTCTTATACTCGTAATCGGAGTCGGCGTCAGCCAAGGAAGATGTTCCCGCGTGTCCACTTGGCAGCTCCCGCGTCTCTCCCACCTATAGCTATATATGTAGGTACCTTGGCTGACACCGACTCAAAATATAACAATACGAAAGACACTATAAAAGAATACGCAATTATTTCTTACTTTTTAGAGCATATTAATATATTTGTAATTTGTTTTGAAGGCGGTTCTTTTTTTGTTAAAATTTTTTGACTCTTTGTGAATCTGAAGTAAACTAACAAATTTGTCTCAATATGTGTACACCTAAAAACGTGTTGCAATGCAGCAACAAACGTAAGCCCTTTGCTATTTCATTACAGACACTTATATTTTTTGCCATAAACCGCTCCCTTACTGTAAGCCGTTGAGGAGATCCATTGATCTTCATATTTAACTACGACTAGCACTTGACCATACCGAAGTTACAGCAGGCAACTCAAATATCTGGATAGCCTATAGAAGATTCTGCCAAGTATCGTTAATTTGCTCCTAAGAATTGAAGAGTTCCGTCACTTTGTGATGCATTCCATCATCAGAACCTAACCAAACTATCATAAAACAACCCTTGAAGTATATCCTTTCCAATAAAAAAATTATCATCGCAATCGGTCGGTATGATCTTGAGTAATTCGTCCATTTGTCGCGCACATACTTAATGCAAATTTAAGACTTATCCGGTTTTCTCATGGATGCCATCATCAGAACTGGATTAAATAAAAATGGGATCCTGTGACGAGCACCAACTTTTTTTTAAAAAAAATCATCAAGATCGGTCCAACCAGTTGGAAGATATGAGGTAACAAATATTAAAAAAAAATACAGACGAATTGATAACCTCCTCCTTTTTCGAAGTCGGCTAAAAAGATATCAAGTCATTTAAATTAAGTAGCAGGCCATTAATGACTCACTGCTGGGCACAGGTCTCCTCACTCATAGAAGAGAGGGTTATTAGAGCATAGCCTCACTATGCTGCTCCACTGCTGGTTGGCAGGCATAGTACACAAGATCACTCTCTATTCCTTTACTCTCATAGTCCGATGTGACGGTAATCCAACACAACTGGAGAGTGATCGGGCGCAGGATCGACGGCTTAAAGTGCTCTCCGGGGCACGGGGGTGAATCACACCGCCAACTTCCCAACTTCGGGCAAATATTGAGAAAATCTTAATAGAAAACTCAATATCCATTTTTGGATTGGCCCGACCCGGGAGTCGCACCCAGGACCTCATGTCTGTAGTCACTCTCTATTCCTTCAGTGTCATAGTCCAATGTAACGGCAATCGGGCACGACAGGAGAGAGATTAGGCGCTACTTACTGTCATTTAATATGGCAATATGTTTTGCATATTAAACCAAATGCTCAATTTGCTACCCTAAACTACGTTAACCCTTTGCACTCCTTAATGTTATTACACTCTTTATTTTTGAAAAATGCAGAATTACAAATTTGCGAATACAGTGTATTTAGAAGGTACGTTTGGTATTGAAATGAAAAAAATGCATTTAATATAATATTAATTACTTTCAAAACTGCTTCAATAGTTTGACTTAGGAGTGCAAAGGGTTAATATTAGGGGTGTGCGAATATCGTTCGAATCTAATAAATCGAAATTAAATTAAAAAAATATATATTATTTCCATAACAATTTCTTACTTAACACGTACTAGGTTGAGATTATATAGTAGGTATTGAGATACCTGTGTCAGAAACTCTCGCCCTCCCCAAAATATCACAGTCACAAAGTTATACAAATAATAGATTTAAACTTAAAATTAATAGTTAACAAATAAAATAACAATTTACAACCTTATCTGTGTGTGTGTGTCTGTGTGCACGTGTGTGTGTCTGCGTGCGCGTGTGTGTGTCAGTGTGTATGGGTGCGTGCGTGTGTGTATGTGTGCGTTTGTGTGTATCTGGTTATGTGAGCTAAAACTATACCCACAGCATTAAGTGTTAATAAGGCTTCAGTATCATCGTAGTTAAGTTCCTTTAACCAGTTTGCTACTTTCCTATTGCAATCATAACTGTTAACAGGATAGACTTTTAATATGTTTTTTATTTTACTAAACAGGTCAGCTGATTGTTTGCCATGCTGTCGGTAGGCGAAGGAAGTCCTTACTCTAATAAAATAAAATTCCAGGAATAATGTGAAAAAAAATCGAAAAATTCACAGAGCCCCATCGTGGTAAATGTGTTGAGTGGGTAAATCAACTCGGTCACCACGGTCTGTCTTGTCTTCGTAGTGCTGGTCGCCTTCCGAGACACGCCGGCATCAACGACATCATCAGAAGGACCCTTGTCACCATTAACGTGCCGGCTATTCTCGAGCCGAATGGAATTTCACGTGATGATGGTAAGAGACCTGATGGTATGTCGTTGATGCCTTGGGAAAACGGAAGGTCATTGGTGTGGGATGCTACATGTGTTGATACGCTTGCACCATCTCACATTGACGCTACCCCCAAATCTGCGGGAGCGGCGGCGTCATTAGCTGAAAACGCCAAGAGGCGGAAATATGAGTGCCTTGCTGTAGAATACATATTTGTGCCTTTTGGCGTGGAGACATTGGGACCGTGGGGTACTGAGGCTAAAAGCTTTTTGAAAGAAATCTCATCTCACTTAGTTGATGTCGCCCGTGACCCTAAGGCCGGGTGGTACTTTGGACAGCGTATAAGTATCGCTGTCCAAAGAGGTAACGCTGCCAGCCTTATGGGCACCCATACATTTGCTACTGATGGCGCATTTTAATTACTTTTATTTTTTCTGTTTAAGGTTCGATATAATGTTATCATGGTTAATTGAAATATGAAAAAAAATTCGCATAATTCGCAAATTAATGTATATAATATAATATCTCTGGATTTTCAATTGTTTCTTTTTAAATAATTCAAATCGTGTATCGACGTACAACAAATATACTTTTGGTTTAAAAAAAATACTTAGGAATACCTTAGTACTTGGGCTGAAAGTGAAAGATTATCGATTCATTATCGTATTTATTATTTTTAAAAATAACCTTGTAGCAAATTTTCAATCGTTGTATTTTTTAGAATACTTAATGGATAGAGGATAGAGTGAATTTTGAGGAAGGTTTATACGTACAATTTGTCACTGTTTTTAGTAAAATGGTTAAAATAAAACTATAATTATTCGGAACTGTCGGAGACAAGATTTAAAACCAATATACTTAATATATCTTATTAAGTATAAGATATATTAAGTATATATTAAGGTTACCTTGGAAGCATTGCCTATAGTTGGTTTATAAACCGATAAATCAAACTTGATTATAAAGCGATAGGACCGCCTGGAGTGTTGTATTGTCTCTATAAAATATAATATGAAAAATGTATTTCTAGACAATGTAAGAGAGCATTTTGTGGCTCGTTATGATAATAAACATAACTTCTGATGGAAGTTAGTTATAAAAAATGTACAGAAGCCACCGCTTACGATTTCCAGCCAATTTCACCATCTTACACGAAACTAATAGTAAGTTATATAAATTTCATCACACACATTTTATCAGAATTTAAGAGGCAATCTTCCTGGTGTCATAAACTCTAAAAATGTGCTTTATGCTAAAGCATTATATATAAAAATGTAGAGAAACACATACAAGTAACTTTGGTTTTCATGGTCAATTGAGTACAACATATTTTATTCTAGGCATAATCTATTATATATATATATATATATATATATATATAAAAGAGATATCCAGGTATCTATCGACTCATCACGATATTTCTGGAACCATAAGGCGTAGAGACTTGAAATTTGGTAGGAATAGTCCTTTTGTCGAGTAGAGGTCAGCTAAGATCGGATTTTACGAAATTGATTAAAATTTGGTACAGCGATAATCTAGATCCTGAAAAAGGACTATAAGCTCTTTGCAGTATTACACAGCAAATAACTCATGAACGTTTTTATAAGTATGTTTTTTGTTTGTAAAGCGATTTGCCTAAATTGATGAAAATGCATACGAAGTCGAAGGTTCAGTTTGTCTATATATATAAGATATCCAGGGATCTATTGACTTATCACGATATCTCTGGAACCGCAAGACGTAGAGACTTGAAATGTTGTAGGAATACTCCATTTGCCGAGTAGAAGTCAGCTAAGAACGTTATTTTACAGAATTCCACCCGCAAGGGGGTTGCGGGAGTTTTAATGTAAATGCTACCCAAAAAACATTCAACAGTATGTATATACATTACATCGATTACTAAAACTTAATTATTCTATTTATATAAAGTTATTTCTGATCAAAAACAGACTGTAACATTATTATTACCAAGCAATTATTTTATGCATATAAAATGCCTCTACAGGTTTCGAGTCCGTGGGCGGGCGGATTAAATTTATAATATTGAGTTTTCTATTACGATTTTCTCAATATTTGACCAAAGTTGTTTAGTTGACTATGTGCTCCAGCCCTGTGTCTCGAAGAGAGAGTTTCTCTCCGATCAATAGAGAGTGCGCTTGTGTTCTTTGCCTTTTTTTATCACTGGGAAATGCTTTTACGCACACCGCCCAATCAGAATGTGGAAAACAAGTACTCCGACTAGTCGGGAGTGTGGGACTCACTGTCTAGCAGAATACCCCTCCTCATCCTAAAGTGGGACATCAGCGGCAAGCCGAATCGAGGTTCAAGTCAATGGGAGCAGGCGCGCATAGCCGCGCCTTCTGCCCCCAAGCCTTCTATGATGGAAAGCAGGGGCGTCAGGAGCCAACTCCCACTCCCTCTCACGAGCCTCCTTTAGCGAGATAACAGTCTCGCAAAAGTAGGCTACGGCTCTCCATCCTGCTTCGCTGGCGATCATCGCACTTACTATGCAGGCTAGCGAGAGATCAACTCCAATCAGTGACACCAGAAGATGCTACTGAGGGCTTCACGCTGGGCATTCTGCCACGGTATGGTGTGCCGTCCACTGCTGGACATAGGTCTCACGTAATGATGTCCACAAGGCCCGATCTTGCGCCGCCTGGCTCCAGCGGCTACCGGCGACCCTCTTTATGTCGTCGGTCCACCTTGTGGGGGTCTCCCTACACTGCGCCGCCCGGTGCGGGGTCGCCAGCAGTGGACGTCCATCGGTTGAAGCGACGACGACGACGACAATGGTGTGCCATGTCCACGGAAGCACCACACTCATGCAAATCCTCTCGGCCAGCAATCTGAAGCAGCCAAGTCCGGTGAACACCTGCACCAGTCTGTATGACAGTACTCCATGTTTCCACGATAGTCAATTCTCCAACTGAGTAAACAACGCCTCCACTGTCGCTACCCCTGCTATACGGGCCGCTAGATATTCCCTTCTTCTGTACTATGCCAACCAAACTGCAGTGGAGCAGCGTTATGGGTTCAGCTCTAAAACTCCTCTCTCCTATGAGTGAAGAAGCCTATATCCAGCAGTGGAACTTTAATGGGCTGCTATTTACGTTTTCTTTACACAATTATTTTTAAATTAAGTGTTGTTTAAAGTTTAGTTTGAAACGAATTATAACCTAATGATAGTAGAGACCTTCTTTAATTTTATTCGTTTGAATGTCTATAACAGTTCCCGACAACACCCGGCAAATATTCGTTTCGTGTGCCGCGAGCATATTTTACTTTGCCCGATTGAGATATTTATTTGCTATTTTACAAGTTCCGTAGGCAGTTTATCGAGCGCTCAAGCCAGTAATTTCAACGTTTTTAACCGATAAATAGTGACCCGAAATGCGAAATTGTTAGGCATCGGCGATTTATTGGGCTCGGATCATGCGATTCCGCATGGTTTGCATGCCACTTGGCAAAGTTTTTGTTAATGTACCGATGCCCTCATTAGTTCGTGCCGGATTTGCATTTGCTTTTTAGTTAATGGACTTGATTCAGCACACGATTTTACATATTAAAATAGGTCTATATTTGTTGGGTCATGATTAGAACTACGTAATTTGATAGGATCTAGCTAGTTTTTATCCTACCAACAAAGATGTACCACCAAGCAAAGAGATTTGTGTTCAAATACGATGCTGTGTAGAAACCATAACAGGTAAATCGTCTCTTACCAGACTAGCGTTCTTCCATCATAGATTGTATTATCACTTACTATCAGCTGTAATTACAAACAAGCGTTAAATTATCAGATATGAAGAAAAATATATAAAATTAGCAGGCTATCTGCATATGTGTCTATAATAAACTTCCAGAACATATTTTAGAAATGTTATCAGAAAATCTAAAGCTATTTTCTAACTAAAGCATTCCCTGAATGAACTGCCAAAGTGCCACAATGGTATATTTCGCTTATTTTCATAACATAATGTTATAGTGTAAGGCGGTGGACATTAAAACAATCTTTATATTACAAAAAAGAGCAATACGAGCCATATTAATTCGGATCTCGTGCTTCTCCATGAGATAAATAACATTTTACATGTCCGTGACAATATCTATTTATACAGTAAAAAAAGCAAAATACACAATTTTAAATAAAAGAAATAAAAACAACTTTAGTGTAAAGAAGGTTCAGAAATTATTAGTTGGATTGTGCAAACGCATTTTTAATAAGACACCGCAATAAGTTTTGCATTTGAGTTTACATAATTTTAAGTAATATGTTAAAAACGTCATTTTAAGAAAAGCCATCCTTTTTATTATAATGTTTAGGCGATAAAAATGTCTGGACTTTATTCCAGTTGCACGTGAAAGTATATATAAAATAATATTTTAAATACAGCATACGGATCGTCATTTGACTAAATCCTGTTCTTAGACACAATGGCCTTCCCATTGGTGAATTTGTACTAACAGGGAAATGTATTTTCTTAATAAATAAGATATTTAAGAAATATATTTGGCGTAATATCCTCATACTAGAAAGATAAATGGAATCTTAATTTAAATCCCACATTGAAATGGACTCGTTTTAAAAGGTAATTGTCTCCTAATTCCTACCACCATAATAATTTATAAGAGGTATTCTGATCTTCTATATTAGATCCACCTATTAGGCTGGAATTAACAGCCCATTTCACACATCACAATGGTCGTATAACCTTTGCAATCCATTAGGAGAATCCTCAACACATTAGGAAAGATTAAGCGATTGCCCTAGGCGTTAACGGCGCACACTGTATTCTGGTTTAGGGCTGGACTAACATATTCAAATTTAATAATTTGTATTTAATAATAACGCTTACAATACTCATATAATATAATATATTTCAGCCCTGCCTGATTCAACTCTTGCTCAACCTTACATGTTATAAAACAAATCATCTCTGTAAGATAAACTCAATACTTACTGTAACGATTTTCATAAGGTTTTCACTATAAGATAAACGGATGCATAAGTAACGTTTATGCATATAATTTGCTAAGATTTTGTTCAAATCTTTCTTGAAATGAATCAGTGCCACTCCCGCGAAGAAAGCAAATCTCTGTCTTAATTCTAGGTAAAAAAAAACATTACTAGACTCCATATATGAAGTCTTATATACCAATTAGTAATTTCAAACTCATCATTGTATTCTTTGTGTAAGAATACTTCGTCAGGAAACCAGTACAAATCAGTGGTTTAAGAATTTGTGGTATGTAAATATCTATAAGTCAGAAGGTTTTTAGGCTGAAACTTATTTAATTCTTGAAATCATATCACTATAATAAAGAAATTCTTATATAAATATGTTCACCGCCCCCTAATCCTAATAGATGCTAATCCCATGGGAAAATAGGGGCAATTATTCCCAATGAGCGTGAATGCTGTGAAAGGAACAGATAAAAACTTTCCTGACCGATTTCAACCATGATGGTCACTCCCATGAAAAGATTAGCCATTTGCACATGAGTTATTATAGTGCACAAGTGTATAAGCAAACACAAATGTACTCTTTATTCCTACACTCTCATAGTCCAATATAATGGCAATCCAACACGACTAGGGAGAGATAAGGCGCAGGATCGTTGGATTTTTCAGACTGGTGCAGACGTTGACGGGATGTGGTTGTTTCGGTAAATACCTGCACCATATTACGCGGGGGGAATCACCTATTTGCCTGCAGCAAATGATACGGCAGCCCACATTGTGGCGGAATGTCCGACTTGGACACCACAACGCTCTGACGATAGACGATCGTATCGTCTAGATTCTATCGTATCTTTGAAGGAGGCAGTGGAAAGATAAAGATCACCAGCTACCCCTCTTTTCTAAAGGAGGGACGATGGAGGCAACGTTACGAACGCCATTTAGTTCCACTTTGAACTCGTGAACTACTTTACCGGTCGCAAACGGGCTTATCAGAGAGAATGTGCAAGCGGATCTATGACAATGTCACCCAAGGTTGACGAAGGTGCCGCTGGGTTCTAGTGGGTACTCTGACACAGCCAATGAGTCCTACACTCAGTGTGTAAAAGTATTTCCCAGCGTAAAAACAGGACTGATTGATTAGCGATGGAGCACATCACCAACTTTACAACTTCGGGAAAATTCTAAGGATGTCTTAACAGAACCTGACCCGGAACTAATGAGGGAGTCATTGATCTAGTGACCAGCTTGCTCAGGAGTAAAGATCTTGAGTTATAAATGGTATAACTAACACAAATATGTTTTATATATATAAATATCATGGTCAACTTGCATTGGCTTAACATGCCAATTAAAGTAACAAGGGACCTCTGACAAGTCTAATTAATGAGGTATTAGCATGTTCCCACTTATCGTGACCAGTAGATTTAACTTTTTTTATAGCAACCTACCGCACTACTATGAAACTCTTTAAAGTAACTTAGCATTTTCACTGGTGATATACAGTACAAAGTTTCCTCATTGCTTAGCTTGTTGGGCAACAGAAATGAGGTCCTGGTTTCGAGTGCCGAGTCGAGCGAAGTCAAAAATAGATATTGAGTTTTCTGTTAAGATGTTGTCAGTATTTGCCAGAAATTGTTCTCCACCCCCGTGCCTCTGAGAGCGCGTTAAGCAGTCGGTCCTGCGCCTGATCTCTCTCTGATCGTGTCAGATTACTGTCACATTCGACTATGACAGAGAAGGAATAGAGCCTTCACTCCACTTTTGTTAGGGCATATACTTATGTACTATCCCTGCCAACTTGCATTGGAGCAGCGTGGAGGGTCTATGCTCTAAAAACCTTATAAATGAGGAGACCTGTGCCCAGCAGTGAGACATTCATGGGCTGCTACTTACCTAAAATATCGAGAAATGCCCATATAAAATTGATTATTAGTTTAATTCAATTGTACGGCACAGAGTTATTGAAAAATATTGGAATTAAAAAAATTAAAGAGCGTGCATACAAAGTTCACAATTTAAAAATGCAAAAACATCTTAGGCAAAATAATTATTAATTCTTGTTTACATTTACACAAATCTAAAACTTTATATTTCCGAGACTTAGAGGGAGGGAAAAAGGAAGATATGAATTTAATTGTCCTTAAAACGTTAAAAGTATCGAAAATTATAACAAATAATTTATTGAAATTACAAATGAAAAATTCTAAATAAAAATGCCACGTGTTTTTTGTCAATGTTAGAAATTATGCATGAATCGTTAAATGATAAGTGGAAAAGTAAAATGTCACATGTTATTTGTAAATATTTAAACTACCTAACCTTTAAACGAATTAGCATAAAACACGCTGCACATCTTCGTGATGCTAATCACTCGTTTCATCCGTAAAATTTTTACCCTCATACGCCTAAAGAAATTTCACTTCAAAAAGCTGGACATGACCCTAATACCACACGACAGAAATGAAAACTTCAAGGTTAACAATATGATGAACTTCTATATTTATAAATTATAATTTAAAATATACCATATATTAAATGTTTAATTAAAATATAGTAGCTCGCTTTCTAAGTCGACGAGAGCAGACGTACTTTAACTAGCGTTACATAATGTAGCGTCACGGCTCAGTCTTGTTTAATATCCAGAAAATAAAGGGCACAGAGCGCCTAAAGAAGTTTTTCTTTAAGAAACATCTAAATCGACAAAGTTAAACGACAAATGATGGTAGGTATATCGAAATAGAAAGTGGCGTGAAATCATTTCAATTATGCACATTAAATAAATAGTAACCCCATTACCACATTAAGATTCAAGATAGGCACGGCTCTCGTAAATTAAAATGCGTTATGTTTTATACGAAAAGTTTTCACGCAATTTCCCAGGATCGATGTCGCACAAGAAAAACTACATCAAATAAAACTCCCCAACTTCAGAAATGATGCAAAAAGCTTTAAAAAGCGTCATTACTAAAAGAAAAGTCATTTGTCATAGCAATCGCGTTTCATTCAAGCTGTAGGCACCTGCTTCGGGATTTCTCAGCAAAATAGCCTTTAACTCAAAGTATTAAGCATCACTGCATGAATTGGTAATTAAAGCTGTAGGATCATTTATAATTAAACGTGAGAAACGTATTTCAACGTTGAAGTTTATATTAAAAGACTCATTTACAAGGTTGAATGATTGAGTTAATTTTGATAACAGCATGGAAAAGTAACCACTTTGACAGTTCCATTGCCTGTTTAGCTGACACAAGAGAAAGTGATTGCACCTCGTGTAATATAATAAAATTATTGTAAATTTTATTAAGCTACATAAAACTAACATTAATTGTAGACGTTTCTATAACGCACTCCCAGAAACGTCCTAGAGATACCATTTAAAAATTCAAATCACAAAGTTATGGTTACAATAAGAAAAGATATACCCAACTGAGTTTGTGGTAGGCTCTTCTCAAAACAGGGCACGAAATAAGCCTTGTATCTTGAGATTATAATTCGTTCCCTAATATCATCATTAGTCCTACGTTAGAATTAACATTACAATAATATTTTACAACACAAAGGTGAAGTAAAAGCATACTTGATACTGAATAAAAATAAGTATACTTCTTGCTGTATAAAATTAACAACACATTTGAGCGTCATATTATGTTAGACCAATATCACATTCTAAATACGTAGTAATATCTTCATTGTGTTAAGGAATATTGAAATATTTAGTTAAAAAAAGTTCCAATTTAAAAAAAATATATAATGTTTCATTTTCCCAATTAAATAAAAACAAAAAATTATTAGCCAAGCGAAAAGTTCGCTAACTTCTAGTTTTATGTTGCATCCTATGATATTATTTAAGTTTATTGTTTGTTTCCCAAATATCAATAAATAAATATGTAAAAACATTTATACAACAAGATACTCAACTAATTCAATCGCATGAATTTATTGATGTAATCCAAATATAATAAATTACTACTATACCCCGATGAGTTTGTTATGGAAAAATATTTTTTTTACTATTCCAAATGTCATGGCATTTTGTTCGCTGGTAAAAGGTTTTTATGCACATAACCCTGTTCATGTGTCAGGAGTGTGGGACTTGGTGAGGGAGGAGGTCAGGTAATATCTACTAAAACCCAGCGGATCACTCTTCATCCAAAAAAGGGGAACCAGGGGTTAAACTTTTGCATTCGTCTTTGTATCCTGGATTAGTCCGACTGAAGTTTAACAGAGACGAAAGGGCGAACATGCCATGCCTCGTATTCCATCTCTTCTGGTAGCTAAGAGTTGGAAAGGCATTATTTTTCGCTTAGAAATGCACCGCGATGAAAGAATTTTTCTTATCGGGAATGTGGGACTCGCTGATACTAATATACCCTCTAAAACCCAACGGATCCTTCTTCATCCATTAGCGAGTTCACTAGGGGTTCTCTAACTGCATTATACTTTAGTGATTTGCGTGACACCGACTATGAGGACCTACAATTCAATAGAATCTAACACTTATATGATACTCCTGTCCCTTGCTCCCTTAGGCTCTCATTTGTCTCCTTCAATGAGATGATGATCTCGCAACAGCAAGTTACCATCCTACACCCAACTTCACTGGCGAGCATTAGGCCAATTGTGCTCTCCAGTGAAAGATCTCCTCTAATCAGCGTCAACAAGATATGTCGTTGGGATGCCTAAGCTGGTCAGAGTATGGTGCACCTTATCTACTGGAGCACCACACTTGAAGCATTTGCCAAAGCCACATTGGATCAACACCTGAGAAGCTGTAAAGTACTACATGAATATTTTTGAATTTGAACTATAACAATATTAAAATCAATTATATAAAATCCATTCTCCGTTTACACCGACTACGAAGTTTTAATCTCTCCCAGTAATCAATTAGTGCAACGATTTGATTGCACTTTCAAACTGTTCACGCGCTATGCATTTTAATGCGATAGGTCGTTAAAAGGAATGGTGAAATTTGGACAAAAAATATACCTTTATAAAGATCAAAAATTTTTTTGACAATGCTTGCTGTATAACGAACGGTTTAATTTGCATCTACGTTGTTATAAGTGAATGGGTTGTTGACCGACTGTTCTTCATTAATACGGAGATATATTTGTATTCAATTTGGCTCTAATGGCCGATTTTTTGGAATTTTGAAATCTATATATAAATACGTAAAGCGAAAACTTGGCACCTCTTTTTTTATTAACATTGCGCGGTTGTAGAAGTTTGAAATTTCTCACACTTGTCTAATATATAAAATTCTCGTGTCACGTTGTGCGGAACTCCTCCGAAACGGCTTGACCGATTTTCGTGATCCTTAGCATGCATAACGGCCATCAACATCTATTTTTCATCCCCCTAAATGGTAATGGTTGTTCACGTTTAAATTTTTTTTTAATTTTGGACGAAATACAAAAATACATACAACCCTACATTTTCACCCTTCTACAATGAACCCATATTTTTTAATTGCTTAATAAAAAATTTAATTTTTTTGCAAGATTTTTTTTATTATTTTGTCATGACTTAAAATAAAAAAAATCCTATTACTCTCAATTTTCACCCCTCTACGATCAACCCCTATTTTTTATTTATCTATATATATAAAAGAGATATCCAGGTATCTATAGACTCATCACGATATCTCTGGAACCATAAGGCGTAGAGACTTGAAATTTGGTAGGAATATTCCTTTTGCCGAGTACGAAATTGATTGAAATTTGGTACAGCGATAATCTAGAGGCTGAAGAAGGAATGTAAGCTCTTTGCATTAATACACAGCATATAACTCATTTACGTTTTTATTCGTATTTTTTTTATTTGTAAAGCAATTTGCTTAAATTAATGAAAATGCTACCCATTCATACCAATGAAAAAAACATTCAACGCAGACGAAGTCGCGGGTTCAGCTAGTCTATATATATTTTTATATATATATATATATATATATATATAAAAATCAATGCCAAGAACGGGCTCACCTATCCAAACTAAATGTTTATAGTTTAGGATATGGTTTATGTGAAGTTTGCACAAAATCGATCGAATTTTAAAGAATACTTTTGTTTATTTTTCATTTCACATTACCATCCAACAATTTCTGTTCGCAACTTCAATATTTTTCGGACTTTGGCGGAAATATCAGCACAACGGTCGCGTTTTTTAAATTACAATATCTTTCAGTTTTGACCACATTTCTTACTAAAGATGAAATATTCTGCAATTATCATTAAGTTTTTATATTTATTGATTCCAAGGCAGTACGAAGTATGCTGGGTCAGCTAGTAGTTTAGGTAAAGGACGTCCGGGGTTCTTCACAACCAAGTTGTGGGGTACGGGCCTCGAGGCAATGCCTCATTACCCGGGCTTATTTTCTCAGGCATCGTCGATGCCCGGTATTTGTGTCTGCCCGTCATTCTAACGGGCTAGTTCCCACCAGCTTACACCGGGGGAACCATCCAGGTCAATCCGAGTTCTGTCACTGCCGTCGAGTTGTCAACGCAGTCCTCTTCACCCACACCTAGTGGTGGTGACAGCAAGAGCTCACGAGGTAGTGGGCACCTAGTGCTTTCAGATCTAGGATGCTGGCTGGCAATGCCATGGAGGTGTGTGTGCGGGGAGTGGTCCGCGTGGCGGAACATGCTCCATGCCAACTGCTGGACGAAGATATATAAAGGAGTGCACAACGATAATATTATTTTAAAATTTTGCATATTAAAGATACTTTACACACACTACCATGTATTTGATATTCATACTCATATACACTTATGTCAATCGCTGACAATTATGTCAAATGTCATTAAGTTACTTTAAAAAAGTTTGTATTGTCAAAAGCACTAAGAAGGTTACATAAGATAAGTTACTATAGTGGTTAAGTTTACTTAATATTATGACGTATGAGAAATATTACAACTTGCCAAACAGGAAGCTAGAGTTGCCATTATTATTTTATCCGCAACCACCACGTAAATGTCCGGAAATTCCTATAGATTTGAAAATAAAGCCTCGACCCTTGATTCACCCCTCATTAGGTGATTCGTGTCCCTATAGATTTTACAAATGCCAGCCGCGACCTTTCAATCGTAAAGATAAATTGTAGGGAAGAGTGTACAGTCACCAGATGCGTTTGCTATTTAATAGAAAGAAAATAATGGTTTACAGTATTAATTTCTTGACAGGTTAACGCTTTACTGTGGTCACACCTTATAGTACAATCTAAGATGTTAACGTGGTAATCTGGTAAGAGGCAATTCACTTCTTATGGTTTCTAAACAGCATCGTATCGGAACATATTGATTGTACCACCAAGCAAATTTCTTAGCATGGTGATACGTCTTTGCTGGTAGGGTAGTAACTAGCCACAGCCGAAGCCTCCCACTAGACCAGAATCAGACAAGTTAGAAAATACAATTTCGTTCGTTAAGTCTACCAGAGATCGAACACGAGAGCTCTGCTAGCAAAGCGAGTACTCACACCACTGTGCCTGTGTATATGCCTGTATATATATTTTCTATATCATTTACTGCCTCATTGGTTTAGTGGTTAGCATGTTCGACTACAGACATGAGGCCCTGGGATCAAGTCCTAGGTCGGGCCAATTCGAAAATCGATATTGAGTTTTCTATTAAGATTTTCTCAATATTTGCTTGAAGTTTTATAGTTGTCGATGTGCTCCATCCCCATGCCTCGGAGAGTAAGTTAAGCCGTTGGTCCTGCGCCTGATCTCTCTCCGCTCGTGTCAGATTCCTATGAGACTATGAGAGTGAAGAAGAAAAGAGTGCACTTGTTCCTAGTGTGCACGTTAATGGGCTGCTATTTTATACCAAATACTTCATTGTAGCAGCTCATACCAGCTCAGATACTCCTTAATGTCAGCAGGGATGCTATGTTTCCATCTTTCTCTACCTTAGGGCTTCCTTAAGGGCTGTCGAAATCGGGAGCCACGTAATCCTTTTCATTTGGTGGTCTTAATGGATAGACGAGCGACATCTGAGTTTTTTTTATCGACTTCTCGTAAAACAATCAGATGTTTTAGGTTATCTGGATATTATTGTAACCAAAATAAGTCGGTTCTCCTTGATAGCAGTGTATAGAATAGCCTTGTGTTGAAGTTTAGTTCCAGTTCGTATTTTGGAAAAACTACACGTCAATTTTTAATTATGCACCAATAAAAAAGCATGTAGAAATTATGTTTAGTTAATTAGGATATCTAATCCCTTTCGTGAGATCATTTCCTTGGCCTACCGGGATTCGACCTTCTCCAGCCAAGAGAGAATAAATTATTTAAATATTATTGTTTAGATAAATTATTCCCAAAAGATGTCTTCTAAGTAAAAGCTAATAGTAAAACCTTTTTAGTAGGAACTCACACCATTACGCCAAATAGGCCAATTCATTTTGTATTATAATTGAATATTTTGTTGTAAGACATATGTGTTAAAATGTTTAGACTTCTATAAAATTTTCCCCATCATATAGATCTACGATACGCATCCGACAACCTCGACCTTTTTATCGTGAAGATAAATTGCAAACAAGGCTACCGTCCGCAAAAACTATGAGATATATCTATAGCTTTTCTTGACTTTTAGGTATATAATGTTCTCCATGTAATTAAGATATCAATATATAAATCACATGGATATACAAGCACATAATAAATTAGGCAAAAACAACTTCCTTTAAAATAGTTTGTCTTTAATTCAAGATTCAATAGATTGAACATTATAATCTTTAGTTTGTAGTATTTCCCGATTTTCGTATTTATTCAATTTTAAAATGTTTACCAACAGATTTCGTTCTGTCAAAAAGATTTGAAATCTGGCAGATTTCAGTTTTACGAATGATTTTCGAAATGAAATTACAGCAGTGTTAATGATCTATAGCTCTTATATTTTGTGATTATTCAATTGATTTTGAACTTTACGCAGCTGAAATAAAGTGCAAATTGACTCTTTGTCGTTAGAAAAACACCTACATTGCTTAGACAACAGTGAGTACTTGTAATTTATTATGAATTTTATGGAATGGCAATAAAGGTCAAATTGACTCTACATTTAAGTTGAAAAACGTCTGTATAAGAAACAGAAAGTGACTGTTTTTAGGTGGTTTTTCTGCAGTTATTTGCACTTTTCTCGCTGTAAAAACGATCCTTAGACTTCAACGAACATTTAACAAAAAGAATTGGCAAAATTGGTCCAGGCGTTATTGAGTTATGCGCTTACCAACACATTTTGCGATTCATTTTTATATGATATATGTAAAGTATATATATTTCATATATACTTTACAATAGTTTTCCTTTTTACAATAGTTTCCAATTATTTTTACAAAGTTGTTTTTCTAACATTACCTAACATGAAAACATTTTTTAACAGTGTTAAAAATGTTTACTAATGTTTCTATACGTTTTTAAATAACAGTGTGCCAGCATCATTATGATATATTACCAGCTACTAACTAACTTTATTTATATATCAGCTTGCAATTTATCTGAAGTTTTGAATGTGAAAGACACTTAAAACTTCCCTATTTCTTATTGTAATATTATATTATCATCAATTGCTTATATTTTTCTTACTAAAACATACAGAATATGGTGACACATTTAAAATTTTATCCCCATTGTTTCCCCCAATTTCAAGTCTCAATCATAAAGATTGGTTCAGGGGTTTGCACAGGTAGATTCAAAGTTATCCTCCCATTAATAGTATTAATATAGATTGACTACACCCAAACAATTCAACAACCCTACCAATAAAGATGGAGAGCAAACAAATCAAAGATTAAAGTCCAATTAAGCCGTTCCTCAGCCGACCTCTGCCAACACTACTGGTAATAGAAAGCAATCCAACGTCCCGCGACAAACCGAACCTTTATAAATCAAGCTGCACAAATAAGCCCCGCGACGATCATGACTCGTTGGCAAATAACGCTCTAGTGTCGTATAGATGACGTTAATTACGACAAAAATAATATTATAAAGATAACTGAATGACATAGGCTATATTACTTTCTCAAAAAAAATAGGAATCCTTAATAAAAACGCATTAATGTAACCCAAGGCGTGAAAAAATTAGTCACAAAAAATCTATCATCGCATGCGCTGGACAAACTATTGATGATAGAACAATAAATTGTTCTACAATGTTAAAGAACGTATTAATATCTATAAAAAAGTCCATCATACCATATGTCCAATTACTATAGTTATGCCACTGTAACTACTTTTTACATTTTAAAAGTTAATATTATTCATACCTGTGTAATGATCCTCATCCCATTAATGACCCGTTTTAATACCTGTAAACCTATTTAAAGTATTAAAATCAGACATTCCATTCAAGAGATATAACGAATTTAAAAATGTCAATCTACAAAATAAGTCCGACTTAGTAGACTTTCCACTGTCACAAGATCGGTATCTACGCAGGTGAAACTGCGCGGCATTGCTATAATTTAGTAAAATGGTAAGGTAAAAAAGCAGCCTATTAATGTTCCACTACTGGGCACAGGTACAGGATGGAGTGAAGTTACTTCGTTTATAGAGGCAATGATGAGAGAACGGGAAGCTTTAGCAGATTCCCCCACAGAACATCCTTAGTGGATTTCAACTAAGAGTGTCAGGGCTAATATGGCAGGGAGCCTTTGATACCTCCAATTCAGGTCCTCAAATATGACGTATTTAAAAATTTCAATCTAAAAAAAATAATGTTTTGTCATCATGTTTACTTACACTCATTTTATAGACAGAAAAGCATTTATGTATACCAGAATGACTGTTTTTATTCGTTAGCACAGTTCTTCTGGCATATTTAGTACACATATTTGTGTCTGTCCTAAAGTAACCAAAAACTAAATTAAATAACACTTTTATGTCAACAAAAATAGATCTATAGTCCGACTAAGTTAATTTTCCATGTTTAATTGTACCGTAGTCTCGTTAAAAGAGGCGCTCGATGAGAGATGAAGAATGCTTTGGAGGTTCTCTCTCACCGCCGAAGGAAACAGGATTCAGTTGGTGTTTCACTAATGAATAAAGAAAGTTCTGAAGGATTTTAGTTGGTATTGCAATATCTTCTCACTCGCCAAATTCAACACACCTAATTAATGGAGTTTGTAGACCTTTTTCTCACGTAATAATAAATGATGATACCGTCAAAGATAGAAGTTGAATAAATGTCAATATGGTAATTGGGCTGACCATGGAAGTACCATATCTTTATAGAACAGCAAAATAAAATGTTACTACGCTGGTAATGATGTTGCTGCGTTTCGTTGTACGAAAGAAAGGAGAGTAAAATTTAGGGTTTATAAAAGAGGTAACAAAAAAATTCCTTTTTGACATTAAGCGTCTTGCAGTCCTTTATGATAAGATGTGATAAGGATGATAAGATATGAGTAACGTTAGATAACATCCTACATCAGGTATGTACAGATGCAATAATATCCGATTACTCCAAGAAATTACTTAATATACATTTTAATCTATTCTAAATCGATTCGAGCTATTCGTTTGCTTTTAACAATGTTTGTAATTTCTTCTGGAAGTTTATTACATAAACTTACAGACCTTTGAATGAATTGTCAATATTATGCAGCCTGCTAGAATTTACGGCAATTTCATTTTTATTTCTTAAGTTATATGAGTTGCATTCACTTTTTTACGGAAAAGAGTCAATATTTTTATGGATGTACAGCAAGTCGTCTAGCTATATCACTTCTGTTTGCATATTTCTTTCATTTTTCCTGAATTCAAACATTGATACATCCAATGCAAAACATATGACTCAAATGAGACTACATATTTAAAAAAACTACATTCGTTCGTTTAATATCCATCAGTGCCCGAAGACAAAGCTCTTCGAACAGTGTGTGTTGCCCATTGATTACCTACGGCTCCGAAACGTGATCGCTGACTATGGGCCTCATATGAAAGCTCAGAGTCACTCAGCGTGCGATGGAGATAGCTATGTTCGGAGTTTCTCTAAGTGATCTAATTAGAAATGAGGAGATCCGTAGCAGTGCCAGTCATCCGACATAGCCCTATGAATCGCGAAGTGGCAATGGGCGGGGTACATAGTCCCACGGACCGATGGACGTTGGCGCTCGAAGATGCTGGACCGACGACATAAAGAGGGTCGCCGGTACCCGCTGGAGCCAGGCGGCGCAAGATCGGTCCTTGTGGGCAGCATTTCGTGAGACCTATGTCCAGCACATCATTTGAAGTGACAACAACGCTCACTTTCGTAGAAATAAAAATATCTTAAAATAGTAGCTAGTAAGAGTCTTACAAATATCGCTATAATTGTTTTGGAAACACACTGACTGACAATAATATATAAACTTGGCTTTTCGATATAAGTATTGGATGCATTGTTTATGTATTTGGATACCAATGCTTTTCTTAGTGTTGTTAATTTTTATAGTGGATGATTTTATCGATAAACGTGAATGATTTCTAAAATTTGTCGCAACACTAGCCGCTTTGAACCCCGCAAATTATAGGCGCCGGTGAAGCGGGGAACGTGTTTCCCGGATCCCGCGATCCCGGATCGTGATCATTGCTCGCATTATTCACCGGATATTGTGCTTTACAGAGATAGAAGTGATAGGCCTTTGAATATAAATATACGGAAATCTTCTATAAATACCTTAATAAAATTTTATTACACGCTCTTGAAATTTAAACTCTGTTTATATATAAAATTATAAATTAAAAAGTCATTGGCCGATATTCTTTAAACGGGATGCAATTGAAACAGATGCACATCAAAAATGTATTTTTCTTTTGCAGTTTTCAAATTTAATTTAAAATACAATAATATTATTGTTTAACGATGACAAAAAGGTGAGAATGGAAAAGCTTGGCCTTTGGGAATATTTTGGAAGGTGAAAAAAGATATAAATGAAAATAATGTTGTCATGGGGATTTTGATATACATATATACATATAAAGCATCGCGCCTCATTTCCATAGGGGTAGGCAGAGACAACATCCTTCCATTTGCCACGACCCTTGCATATCTCCTTCGCTTCTTTCATTTTCATTGAACCTTTCATACAAGTTCGTAGGTTTAAAGTACTCTTGACTTGACCCTTATTTAAAATGTCCTGGATTTGATCCAGGAACGTTCGCCTTGGTCTTCTTCTTCCAACTTTCACATTCACTCTTGACTCATAATTCCTTTTTTCAGTCTCCTTTCATTTTCTCTACATGCCCAAACCACCTAAGCATACCTTTCTCAATTTTAGTCACTACATCTCTTATTGGCGTTGCTGACTGTACAAATTTAAAATTTTCTTTTTTTCGTGTTCTTTATTAATTTGATTAATCTTTTATATGTTATTACTGAGGAATAGAAGTTTTACGTCAATGAAATTGTAATTTTAGATCCATTTATATGGATGTTTTTAGTTTCTTGTATTTTCGCTTAATAAATATTGTTGTTATTTGAATTAAGTCCTTTAATATCATTTATTAGGATAAGGCTTAATACAGAGGTATGCATACATACATACATAGCATCACGCCTTATTCCCATAGGAGTAGGCAGAGACAACATCCTTCCACTTGCCACGATCCTTGCATATCTCCTTCGCTTCTTTCAATCTCATTAAATCTTTCATACAAGTTCGTCGGTTTAGAGTACTCTTGACCTGGCCGTTATTTAAAATGTCCTGGATTTGGTCCAGGAACGTTCGCCTCGGTCTTCCCCTTCCAACTTTCGCATTCACTCTTGACTCATAAATCCTTTTTGTCAGTCTCC
>JACTOM010000059.1:357812-391124 GCA_015832385.1 Elymnias hypermnestra
TTGCGCCGCCTGGCTCCAACGGCTACCGGCAACCCTCTTTACATCATCGGTCCACCTTGTGGGGGGTCTGCCTACACTGCGCCGTCCGGTGCGGGGTCGCCACTCCAGCACCTTCGGCCCCCAACGTCCATCGGTCCTTCGGACTATGTGCCCCGCCCATTGCCACTTCAGGTTTGCGATTCGCAGGACTATGTCGGTGACTCTGGTTCTACTACGGATCTCTTCATTTCTGATTCGATCACGTAGAGAAACTCCGAGCATAGCCCTCTCCATCGCACGCTGAGTGACTCTGAGCTTCCGCATGAGCGACCATGTCTCAGAACCGTAGGTGATGACCTACGGTTCTGAGGTAAAGGTAACATTACATACATATATTGACCTGCTTAAAAAAACTACGAAAGTGCCTCCTATAACTTATAAAAGCTCAGAGTTTTTTTTTTTTATTGAATCGTATAGATAAATAGCTTTCCTTTATATGTCATTTATAGGAAGTTATCTCTAAAACAAAGATTGAAATAACTGATCATATTACAAAGATGATCATAAAATCGGTACTCAGCCGAGTTTGTTGTGGATCTTTCTCAGAATAGGGATAGTAACATCTAAGTTTTAAAAGAAAGATTCTTCTTCTTATGCTTAAATATCGACATTACAGTTGACATGACAGTTGCTACCCATTAAATGACTGTAAAAGCTTATTTGAATTATCAATCATTAATCTGTTTAATAACTGCATATTTTATATTAAAATATCGTGAAACGTTAGTAAAAAGTTGACATCATAAAAACACAGTGATGATGAAGAATCAAACAATTGAAAGAGAGAGATTCCGTAGATTGTCCCATTGTTGGGCACAGGCTTTCTAACTCAAAAGAGAAGGTTATTAGAAAATAAACCCACTACACTACTTCAATCAAGGTTGAAAAGCTACATATATACCAAAACAGCTCCCGAGATAAGTCGGTGTTCTATTCCCAATTGAAGGATGGAAAGCGAAAACGTGAAGGTTTCTGAGATATAGAGACATAATGAAACGTCATTTCGCTGTGAGCGCTGGGAAGATCTTGCACTGCAAAGGCGAGAGTGGGCAAACACAGTTAATAAAGCCGTGAACGCATATGAGGATCACCGTCTAGAAGACCTGGATGCCAAGCACGTACGTAGGAAACATTACATTGCACCAAACTATCGTACAGTTACACTTATAATAATCAGGGTCAGCTGTGGTGCGAGCCATGCGACATAACTTTCAAAACAAAATCAAAATCTGGCTATGTACCAGTTACCTTTCATTTCGAAACAGCCGGATAAACGGAGAGGTAATACTATCTGCCATATCCCACAATGCAGGACTAAATGTAAACAAAGGCAGAATGGTTTTCAATCCCAAGATGATTTATAATAAACTTAACAGCAAATTCAACATACACCCGACGAAGGGGAAAGAATTAAAACGGTGAACAACACAATTTTTAGCTACACTAAATTACACAGAAACGGAATATTTATTAGCAACGATGATTTAGTAGAAAATAAAAAATTGGTCTTCAGTATATATATTCCTATTCACATACAACTTCATATAGGCTGAATTAAACATACACATATACACGAATAAACACACACACACGCCCATCCATCCACCCACCCACCCACACACACACACACCCACACACACACACACCCACACACACACACGCACGCGTGCGCGCCCGCGCACGCACCCACACACACACACAGCTCTCCCATTCTCTTTTTGCAATGAAATGGTGGTAGAGCGAGGCAACTTGTTTGTACATATTTTCGTATTGCAATATAACATTTTTTTTTTATAGTAATGGTACCTGCTCATTTTGGATCATCATGGGTGTACATTTACTTGAAGCCTACTATTCGATGTAAAATTTTCTCCCAAACTACATGGCCTCAGTCCAAAAAAAAAGATATTTAGCAAAACTCAAATCAAGCTACCATTCGACAGTCAATGTCTGAGTTTCATCTCCATCGAGCTAATTGGTGCGATAAATACTCGAGTCGGGAATCGATCCATGTACAGTGTGATTTGAGCTGAATTACACCTTGATAGTATCAGGACCATCAATACGAGAGTAACACCAATTTGTCTCCAGTATTACGACAGAATTGAAGCTTAATGTGTCGTTATTTATATTTTGAATTTGCCATCCATAAACGAGTTACCTCTGATTGCTTGCAGCAATAAAAACGCCTTTGCATGCTTATATCAAAGTCTCTTAATTTGTATATCCCTTTGGATCTTGTGCGCAATACAGTGTTCTCTCTCTCTGTATAAGAGAATCTCAAACTGTTTGTGGTGGAATCTTCCTGGAACATGAGGCGAAGGAAGCTTCGTAACTTTAGATTACTGAGAATCTATCTTTAGTACCATCATCAGTCGTAAATCTTTATTTCTTAACTAATATTTATAAAATATAAAGAGTAAAAATAGTATAAATATAAATAGTATGAAAAGGAAACGCTAGTGTTTTTGTATGTGGGTATGTTTGTAACGTTTTCACACAAAAACTACAGGACCGATTTTGACAATTTTTTCACCATTAGAAAGCTCCATTTTCATTGAACGATATAGGTTATATTAAATTTCTCAAAAATATAAAGATCATTAATAAAAATGCATTAATACAACCCAAGGTGTGAAAAAATTTGGCACAAAAAATCTGTTATCGCGTGCGCTGCGAAAACTGATAGATATATTGATCATAGAACAAAAAAATGTTCTACAATATTATAGAACGTCTTAATATCTAAAAGAAAGTACAAAATAAGATATATGTAACTACTGTAGATATACCACTATAAGTACTATTACATTAAAAAAATTAATATAAGTACCGACAATAATCAAACCATACCATTCAAACGCCTGTATTATTTATCCTATTAGTGATATTTTATTAAAGACCGTTTCAATACGTGTAACATACTTTTTAAGTTATAAAATTCGGTCTTTCCTTTCAAAAGATATAAGGGATTTAAAAATGTGTTAGTGTTAAAAACTTAGTGAAAGAAATCATTTATGTAAACAGAAAGAAATCTATAATCCCACTTAGTAGACTTTCCACTGTCACGAGATTGGTATCTACGCGGGTGACACCGCGGGGCATTGCTAGTATATTATAAAGTTTGGAATTCAGGAATTACTGGTTTCATTTGAAGAATTCTTTCTGTGTTAGTTAACCAATTAATCGGGGAATTCTAAAACCTATATATCATTACGCTAAATCCAATACGAGTGGTGCGTCAATGAAGAATGTTTTAAAATCGGATTTTTCTGTTGAGAGCTTTCGCTGCATGCACTGTGTAAACGCTTTAAGTTTCATAAAAATGATATATGACTAAATTGTTCCCCTTTAAAAGTCCTAAAAAAAAGGCAACGACAGCATATGTCTATCTTTTAAGATTGAGATAGATAACCTTCTTCTTGCTAACCAAGTTTGTTCTTTCCAACGATATTTGATTCGAAAGTGCTGTAAAAACCACCTAGAATAACGAATTTTTGAATTTGTATAAATATAACATATAAACTAGAGTTATTTTCGCATTTGTACGAATATAGATTAACGCAAATCTACATTTCTTTTTAGTGGAATCCACTAATCCTTGGCTTAACGCTGTACAAACAAAGCTGTCATATCATACCGTGCATATTAATTAGGATAATGCGTTCACTTACTGATTAACTTGTTGGCTTAGGGCACTCATACACTACATGACTACGTTGAAGTTTAACGAATCAAGTTAAAGATTCTTTATTCAATGCATTCATATATCATTTCTAATGATACTGATGTTAAAAAACGATTTCCAATCTAAATTCTGGGTTACCTGGTACCATATTGTGAAAATAATCCACAAAAAACCAAGTAGGTGTTTTAATTTTGTTTGTTTGTATATTTTAATGCTCATCAAGAAATAACAAATTAACATATAAAACTAACATGAATAACTGTGAGTCGATGCCTTGACCACATCAAATATTCCATTGCTGCACAAGACTCAAAGGATAATTGCGGTTAGGGCAATACGAGGGTACCGTACAGTATCTTGGACGACAACGAGCCTTCTTGCTGGCAGCTGCAATGGCTCAAGGCCTGCGGCATGATGCTGATAAGGACCATAGGATCAGGGCCCTAGCCGACCAGGCTCTGATTCAAAAGTGGAAAGAGGACCTCGGGTCTCCAACGGCGGGCGTGGCTACAGTGGAAGCGATTCGTCCTAACCTGCACCAATGGCTCTAGAGGAGGCACGGAATGCTTTCTTACAGACTGGTGCAGATTCTGACCGGGCATAGTTGTCTCGGAAAGTTCTTGCACGAAATAGAACGAGAGGAGTCGCCCAACTGCCATGAGTGTTGCAACACGCTCATGGCAGTTGGGTTACTCCTCTTGGGCAGTCACAGACATTCATGGCAGTTGGGCTATTGATTCAGCACACCACACTGTGGCAGAATGCGCAGCCTGGGATTCTCAGCGTCACCTTTTGGTGGCGCTGATGGGTGGGGATCTCTCGCTGCGGAGCATTGTAGGCGTGATGCTCTCCAGTGAGAGGTGTTAGGCTGGAATGGCTTTCATCTGCGATACCGTAGTCTCGCTAAAGGAGGCTCGCGGACGAGAGAAGGAGAATGCAGTAGAAGACCCCTCTCATCGCCGAAAAAGGCGGGATTCTAGGCGGCGCATGTTTACAGTTTGGGTTTAAAATGCAGTCAGTATCGAAAGTGATGGGCTATGGCATAATAATACATAGAAATATTTACATACTAATACATATATAACAAAAATATAAGAACATACATGCACTACATAATTATATACTTACGTAAATTTAAGAAGTATACATAGATCGTTTAAATTTTAGTCTTTAAGAGAAAATTTGGAAAAATGGAGGAAGTAAAACTTCTTTGGCTTATACTGCAATAAATCTGTAACAATATTTTAAAGCTGAGAAGTTTGTTTGTTTGCTTGAACGCGCTAATCTCAAGAACTACTAGTCCGATTTGGAAAATTCTTTTATTGATTGATAGCCTATTTATCAAGGAAGGTTTTAAACTATATATCATTACGCTAAAACCAATAGGACCGTTGCACCAATCAAGAATATTTCAAAATCGGGGTTGTTTTTGCTATTGAGTGCTTTCGTTGTGTGCGCTACGTAAACGGTTAAAGTTTCGCAAAAATGATATATGTATAACTGAATTATTTATCTTTAAAATTTCTAAAATAAAACTACATCATATATCTATCTTTTAAGGTTAGCTCACTATAGCCTTTTTTATACTAACCAAATTGACGCTGATGAAATAACGTGAGGCAGCTAGTAATATAATCATTGTATTTTAAATTCGTCTTTTATATTTTGTCGGAATTTTTCTATGTAAAGTGTGACAGTGTAAGGACCTAACAGACCTTTATATACATATTTGGTATCGACATTCTAACACAAGTACCTCGAAACGATACTTTCTCCCATGCTATAAGAAGTTTCGCTTCATAAATAGCCGTAAAAAATTATCTATCACCTCATTTACCGAGTTTCAAAGTAAATAAAGTTTTGCGTAACTGAAAGCTATTAATTCCTGGCATAATACTGAACAAACAAAGCTATCGTAACATGCATGTTAATTAGCGTAATGTATTCGCTTCTGATTAACTTGTTAGTGAGGCAGTTAGGGCTTGAACATACGACTAGGGCATTTTATAATACACGGCCTCGCTGGCGCAATGGTGCTTGTATTAGCTTCGCTATCCGAGGTCCTTGGTTTAATATCCGGCAGGGCAAATTTAGGAGACCACATTTTCTAATTTTCATGGTTCGGGTCTCGAAAAAGGCTTCGGCCGTGCTAAATACCTCCCTCACAAGAAAGACGTGCCGCAATACTTTGCTTTGTTGCAAATACCTCCTCTTTGGTTAAGAATTTCAAGTTCAATTTGAGTTTTGAAAATAGTCATTCATTTGTTTCTTCATCATTATTTGTTTCTTTGGCTTCGGTTATTACCACACAATGGAAAACATGAAATATCAGTATATTTAGGAGTACGAGTTCTATCGTGGCACCAGAGCTGCAGTAACAGCTCGAAGGATTAATGTTATTAGTTTCAACGTTCTCCTTCTGGGTATTTCGACCTTCAGAACCAAAGTAGAAAATGAAGGGTTAAAGGCTATTGTGGAAGCGGATCCATCACAAAGTACTTCAGAGATAGCTGCAGATTTCAGAGTAAGTGACAAAACTATATTAATCCACTTAAAGCAAATCAGGAAATTAAAAAAACTTGAACGATGGATACTTCATTGAGTGAATGGAACTTGCAAACACGCATCGACTGCTGGGTTACTTTGCTCAACCGACACAATAATGAAGGAGTTTTCGAATCATTACCTTTGATGAAAAGTGAATACTGTATGATACTCGGAAGAGCTCGTCGTAATGCCTAAACCTTGGTGAAAATGTCCTAAACGAAAATTGACTTACAAAAATTTACTTTTGAGTGTTTGGTCTAGCGTTTGTGTCTTCACTACAGCTCTCTAAAATCTGGACAAACGATTACAACAGCTATATCTATATCTATTATCAGCAATTGCAAACTATGAAAGAAGAACTAGTTGCGAAACAACCGAGAAGACCACACACTGCACTACAAACAGCCACCCAGTTAGATGAGCTACAATTGAAATACAACCACTTCTCTAACAAATTACCATTAATTCCGATAAAGCAGTCCAAACCGCCTTCAAAGAGTTTATTGATTCTTGGCCCCACGGTTTTTTTAGTAAAGGGATCTAAGAATTGCTTTTAAGATGGCATTCCCTATAAAACAACGTTGCATACTTTAATGAAATATACTTTATATTGCCTCATTGGTGCCTTAAATTGTCTCATTGTATGTTCGACTACAGACATGAGGCCCTGGGTTCGAGTCTCGGGTTGTGCCAATTCAAAAATCAATATTGAGTTTTCTGTTTAAGATTTTCTCAATATTTGCCCAAAGTTGGGAAGTTGGCGGTGTGTTCCACCCCCGTGCGTCGGAGAGCATGTTAAGCCGTAGGTCCTGTGCCTGATCTCTCTTCGGTCGTGTCGGATTCCCGTTACATCGGACTATGAGAGTGAAGGAATAGAGAGTGCACTTGTGTACAATGCCTGCCAATCCACAGTGGAGCAGCGTGGTGGATCTATGCTCTAAAAACCTTCGCTCCTCGGAGTAAGGAGGCCTTTGCCCAGTGGTGGGACGTTAATGGGCTGCTACTTACTTACATACTTTACTTTATATTCCTCCCGTACGATTTTTTTTGAGCCGCGTTTATATTCGTTGATAATATAGAATATTTATGGAAATCAAATGTTTCCTTTCGCTTTCTCTTTTTTATATAACCGAGAGAAAATCACATGGATCACCTAGTATAATGTAAAATTTATTCCATTTGAAATTTTTATTAATAATTAGTGATAGTGTGTTACTGCCCTAAGCTTTTGGTTTACACAAACACTAAATGCTCAGGGAAAGTATAAAATAAATAACTGAGATAAAAGATACGATGATTCGTTTAAATACGGATTTTCTGTTACTGAGCAATAAAAATTTAAAATATCTTATAAAATTTAACCAATGGTATATTTTCAAACGTTTTTACAACTCCATAATTAAAAAAAAACTCATTCCTAAGTACATTAATAATAGTTAATTTTAAATGATATATTCGATTAATCATAACAATGTAATAAATAATAGTTTAAACACGCTTTTATAGTAAACCGAACTAAAAATTATAAAAAAACTTTTAATAATCATTGAATTCAGAGTGAAAAGCGTGAGGTGCTTGACATATTAAGGGTTACAATTCTATTGGCAACTGTCTATGGAATCAGAGTTATGTGTTAGCGATCATAATTATTTTATTTGTGGCTATTAAATTAGAAAGAAAAGAAAAGAAAATATCTTTATTTATAAATTATGCCACACATCACAATATATTTTAGTACATTTTATAATACCCTGCGATGTGTGGCATAACCTAGAAAATGGAGCTCAGCATTTATGCTACGCAGTCTGAAGACCATGTAGCGCTGATTTTCAGCTGGATCCCTTGCCCAGGTGCCATCACGAACGCAGCCCGATACAACTTAATCTATCCTTATATACTATCTAAAGCTACAGGACCTGATAAAAATGTTGCAAAATTTATAATAATATATACTAATTAAATATAATAATAATTAAACTACTACTAATTACTACTAACTAATTACTATATTTGTTTATTATGAAACGTTTACATGTGCTACATCCGGTTTAACGCTATTCCAGAAATTCTCAAATTTAATTAACACTTCTGTTTAGTCGTCGTCTTCACGACGACTGTGATTGGTCGACTTATTACTTTTTGAGTGAGGCGTTTTGTATAAGAAAGATAGTGCAGTAGATTGAAGTGATATTTGCCTAGTGACAATTCTTAGTTTGTATCAACGTTAGTATCGTGTTTTAAGTTATTCCAAGTATATAATGTAATAATGATGAATCTAAGAATAGTATTACTTAACGTGCAAATTAGTGAGCGACTCTAAAATATGGGAATGTTATGAAATGCACCACACTCTTTTCTCTCTGAATTAAATGATTCTGTTTATTAGTTATTATAAAAAGATATACATATATATATTTTAAATTTATTTAGATCAATCACAGAATTTCACTCGTACATACAGATGTGTAAAACGATGGGTATTGCTTAAAACTAAGTAACACACCAAAAACATGATCATAAAACTCGCACTTAATATATGGGGAACTACTCGGATATATGTTAGCGATCATTATTGTTTTATTTGTGGTTTTTATATCAGTGAAACGTTTACATGCACTACATCAGGTTTAATGCAATCCGGAAATCAAATTTAAGAAGTCGTCATGTTCACGACGCCTGTGATTGGTGAACATATTATTTTTGAATGTGGCGTTTGGTATAAGAGGGGAAGCACAGGGGAATGAAGCAATACTCGCTAAGTGACAGTTCTCAGTTTGTATAAACATTAGTATTGTATTTTAAGTCATTCAAAGTACGTAATATAATAATGAAGAATATGAGAATAATATTACTTAACCTGCAAATTAGTGAGCGACTCTAAAACACATATATAACCTAAAAAGAAAATAAAATAGAATATTTAACCTAATCTTCAGTAGAATAAAGTTCTATTTTTAATATTTTACCAAAAATAGTAAAGCTGTCACCAAAGATATCTAGATAGACGACGGAATATTTATTATAAAGTTGTGTCATATAATAAATGGGATCGTGTTCTTTATTCGATAAAGAGGTACACAAAAAATATCTAAAACTATGCTGCTCCTATTTCTAATTACTATATTGATGGACGTCCACTGATGGACATAGGTCTCACGAAATGATGCCCACAAGGCCCGATCTTGCGCCGCCTGGCTCCAGCGGCTACCAGCGACCCTCCTTATATCGTCGGTCCACCTTGTGGGGGGACTTCCTACACCGCGTCGTCCGGTGCGGGGTCGCCATTCCATCACCTTGCGGCCCCAACGTCCATCAGTTCGCCGGACTATGTGCCCCGCCCGTTGCCACTTCAGGTTCGCGATTCGTAGGGTTATGTCGTTGACTTTGGTTCTGCTACGGATCTCCTCATTTCTGATTTGATCGCGTAGAGAAACTCCAATAGCCCTCTCCATCGAACGCTGAGTAAACCTAAAAGAGTAGTAGTAGTATTTTCTAGTTTTTAGTTTGGTTTATTATCAAAGCGTATTTTTTTTTAATTTATTTTTAGTGCGATTTAGTATTTTTCAACACATCTAGTTAATTGGAGTTCGGGTCTTGTTTATATGTTTAAACCACCTTCAAAAAGACTCTTTTGATAAGCTCTGTCCCTTTCACTTCTTCATAAAGGATCTATCAAAAGAATATATTAATCCTGGCGGCCCTAACAAGGATAATGGGAAATTTTTAACGAATTATTGCATTGTCATTGACACCTAATACGTATGCAAAGTTTCCAATTAATGAGACTTCTGGAGATAGCTAAAAATCCCGCTCAAAGATTCCGTTACATACGTACAGCCCAAGCTAATAAAACCGTTAAAAACAAGTCGATTGTGGAAAAAAAAGAACAGATATCCGCCATATTTCTAACATGAATATTAATAGAGCAATTTCACTGTGAACTTAAAATGAAATACAACAGTTTGTATGAAAGATGGCGAACATTATGACACGTAAAGAATTAATTTGGAAATAAAAACTCCTAACTGCCGTGACGTTAGCTGTTATTGCCTGTGTCTATTCCAGAAAGTTTATAGCGTTCAGTATATTTCGATTTATAGCGATACTTTGACCCAAGGGTTCGTGGTTAGTGCACATTACTTCATATAAAATTTCAGTTTATAAATGACTTTTTGCTTTTGTTAACGCTCGATTGATTTTTTTTTTAATGTTTACTAGCTTTACGCAGTTACAAGGTTAAAGAAAGTTTGGTATTTTGAAATAAAACATTTCAAAACATTTTTTCCGGTTACATATAACACAAGCAAAGTTAAATGGATATTAAAGAATAATATTATTAATTAGAAGAATAATAGTTAGGGGCTTTCCTACGTGATCAAATCAGATACTAGGAGATCCGTAGGAGAACTAACGTCACCGATGTAGCCTGCCGAATTGCAAAGCTGAAGTGGCAATGGGCAGGGTGCATAGTTCGGAGAACCGATGGACGTTGGGGCCCGAAGGTGCTAGAGTTGCGGTAAACGTAGCATCGGCAGACCCCTCACCAGCTGGACTGATGACATCAGGCGGGTAGTCAGCAGCCGCTGGATACAAGCGGCGCAAGGTCGGGCCCAGTGGAATTCATTAACTGATACCTTGGACATCCATCAGTTGTGATAACGACGACGTGTCAGTAGGCTCCAAAAGGACTTCAGAATCATCAGTAGTCTGTTCGTTGGAAACAAATCGACTACTCGTTCGGTAAGTTGATTCCGCTGAGAAGTAACCGGCAAGAAATCAGCTGTTTCAACTCGCGAACTCAATTCCGCTGGGTTTTTTTTACTGCAGATAGGTTAGCGGTTGACTGTGATCACACCTGATGGTAAGTGATGATACAGCATAAGATAAAAGCGCGCTTATTTGTTCAGATGCAATATACCTCTTATAGTGTCTACACAGTGTCGTACCGGAACAAAAATCACTTGTTTGTCGGTACGTCATTACTGGTAGGGAGGTAACTAGCCACGGGCTGAAGCCTCTCAGCAGTCCAGACTCAAAGTATATATATAACTGTCTAGTTATAAATATATATCCCACGACTTCGTCTGCGTGGAATGTTTTCATTAATTTAGGCAAATTGTTTTACAAATAAGAAACATAAGCATATATACTTCAACGAGCTATTTGCTGTGCAAAGACTGCCTCATTGGTCTAGTGATTAGAAGGTTCGACTAAAGATATGTGGTCCTGGGTTCGAGTCCCGTGTCTAGCCAATTTGAAAATGGATATAGAGTTTTCTTTTAAGATTTTATCAATATTTGCCCGAAGTTGGGAAGTTGGTGGTGTGCTCCACCCCCGTGCCTCCGAGAGCACGTTAAGCCGTCGGTCCTGCGCCTGATCTTTCTCCGGTTGTGCCGGATTCCCGTCACATCGGACTATGACAGTGAAGGAATAGAGAGTGCACTTATGTACTATGCCTGCCAATTCGCACTGGAGCTGCGTCGTGGGTCTATCCTCTAAAAATCCTCTATCTTATGAGTGAGGTGGCCTGTGCCCAGCAGTCGGATGTTAATGGTCTGCTATTTACATTAAATTTTGCTGCAAAGAGCTTAAAGTCCTTTTTCAGGCTCTAGATTTTGGGTGTATAGTTTGTAAATGTGAAAATTTGAATTCTTTTAATTAACACCCCCACAACCCTCCTTGCGGGTGGAATTTCGTAAAATTCCTATACTCTGCAAAAGGAATATTCCAACCAAATATCCACTAACCAAGTCTCTCCTTATGGTTCCAGAGATATCGTGATGAGTCAATAGATACCTGGATATCTCTTATATAAATGATATAGATTATTAGATAATTAAGCTTTGATCAATTAAACTAACTTCAAAATTCACTGTTGATTTGACTTCCTTAATAGAGTAACTAAAAGCAATTTTGTCTGTATGTCGCGCTTTCACACCAAAACTACTGAATCGATTTAAATGAAACTATACACAGATATGCGACATTTAATGCGAAAATAGTGTTAGAAATTAGTAGCCTGAAACTTAATTTTGAGGCTGTTTCTATAAGTTTTACCCTGAAGGGTGTAAAATAGCAATCCTTACTAATATTACAAATGTAAAGTAACTTTGTCCGTTTGTAGCGCTTTCACAACAAAGCTATAAGTCCGATTTAAATAAAATTTCATACGCAGATTGTCTAGAGCCTGAGAAATAACTATAAGCTCTTTGAATAGCTCATTAGTATGTGTCTTATTTGTAAAATAACTTATTAAATATGCTACCCAGAACCCTAATCCACGCGGACAAAATGTAGTTAAAGTTATTTGCTCATGGTCTACAGTTCGGCTGTAATAAGGCAGATAATCGCACAAAAGACTAATAATTCATAATTAGTGATGTATTACACACAAATCCCGAATTCTATTATTCTGTCCCGCGTCAAACACTATTTACGGCACATCACTAACGATGTGCAACTAATCCAGCCGTGATTGGATTTAACGGTTTGATTGTAACTTAATGTGGCATATTGCACATTATATAGACAACCGGAGCAGTGTTTTCCGCGGATTACATCAAAATATAATTTGACGACAATGGTGGTTATTCTAAACTAGCTGTTCCCCGTGGTGTTACCAGAGTTGTAAATGGGGTAAGTAGTTTTGGAGATAATTGGAACATGTTTCATTCCTTGTCTGACAAGGTGTTTTGATTTATACCATATTTGTTCCCGTATCATTGTAGAGATCGATAATTTATAGATCTCGCGATTGAAAGAAGAATAAAAACCTTACTTTCTCACAAAATAATAATTAAAAAATATTTCATTATAATTATTATATTTAAATCACGCGTCATTCTGATAGGGGTAGGCAGAGACCACGCCCTTCCACATGCCAAGATCCTTGCACATCTCCTTCTCTTCTACCATTCTCATTAAACCTTGCATACAAGTTCGTCGGTTTTGAGTACTCTTGACTCATAAATCCTTTTTGTCAGTCTCCTAAGCTAAGCATACCTTTCTCAATTTCAGTCACTACATCTTCTTTTATACCACGTCGTTCTCTTATCACACTATTTCTTACTTTGTCACTCAATTTCAATCCACTCATATTTCTCAACGCTTTCATCTCTACCGCATTTATTTTACTCTTGTGCTTCTTCTGCCATACCCAACTTTCACTACTTCTGCATGCACTGCCAGTCTGGCCTTTTGAGACACCATCTGGCTATTCATAAAGGCGTGCAGAGCACCATTTACCATATTCCCTGCATTCACTCTCCTTTCAATATCACTTTCACATGTTCCATCTTTTGTAAATTTAAATCCCAAGTATACAATTCTTTCACCTCTTCCACTTGTTCCCCATCTATCAAAATATTGCCATTCGTCATAAATTTATTTACTGGTTAGCATGTATGTAGTGTTAACAAGTGTATCTATGCGTTATTGTGCGTTACTATTTTATATACAAATAAGGGCTTTTAAACCGACTTCGAAAAAAGGAGGAGGTTATCAATTCGTCTGTATATGTTTTTATGTTTGTTACTTCGTATATTCGGGCTGGATGAACCGGTCTTTATGTTTTTTTTTTATATATAGCAAAGCGCACTTAGCAACTTTACTATTTGGCATTATCAAGTCAGATAATCCGTCATATCTATATAACAAATTGGAATGGAAGGAATCTAATCGGTATAGCTTAAGTGTAAGGAAAACAAAAGTACCTCTTAGATTTCCTACACATACTTCTGCAGCATTTAGAGGTAGTTTTAAGTACGCTGCAACCCGGTGTTGGAATAATATACCCCCACCCATTCGAAACTGTGCCACAAAAAATACCTTTAAACGTAATTTGAAAACGTATTTGTTAAATTATCAAAAGGAAACGGAAAATTATGCAGCGGAATTTTCAATATTGTAGCTGTAAATAAATGACCTTGTATCTTTAGTTATACGTAGATTCAGATAAGTTTTGTTTATTTTAATAAAACTGGATTTTTTATTTTTAAACGTAAACGTAAATGTTCCTTTTTAGTTTTAAATGAAATATGCTGTGGTGTCACCGTGTGTTCTACAACACATGACAATATGCTGAGCTGTAAACCCATTCAAGGTGGTGGTACAGATAGTAATGCTATATATAAGAATGCTGTTTGTTACACCACTTTCGAATACACCAATTCTATAAGTATTATTAATATAAAAAGTAGCACAATAATATCTTTGAAGCACTGCGTCATTACAAATACACAATGAGGTCCAGGGTTCGAGTTCCGGGTCCGGCCAATTCGAAATCGACATTGAGTTTTCTATTAAGGTTTTCTCAATACTCCCCCGAAGTTGGGAAACATTTGGCGGTGCGATTAACCCCCGTGCCTCGGAGAGCACGTTAAGCCGTCGGTCCTGCGCCCGATCTCCCTCCGGTCGTGTCGAATTGCCGTCACGTCGGACTATGAGACTGAAGGAAAAGAGAGTACACTTGTGTACTATGCCTGCCAATCCGCAGTGGAGCGGCGTGGTGGGTCTATGCTCTAAAAACCCTCTCTCGTATGAGTGAGGAAGCCTGTGCCCAGCAGTGGGACGTAATGGGCTGCCACTTACTTTACTTTTTACTGTCTCACAAAACTAGGAATTTATACCTGACTCCTTATACGTAGATGCCGTGAGATGTGTATGTCAAAGATTGACTACATAATATTTATACCAATAACCTTTCAAACAAGAGGATTAGCTGGAAACTTTTATTTGATATTCCCGATGTAATTCATGGAGTCTGAACTATCTCTAACTGTGAACGGAGATCCGTATTAAATTTTAAACTAACGACTCGAATCTGCGGGCACATCGAAATTCCAAAAGTACACTACGTCCTCATAAAGAGTTAATATTTCAGCGAGCAGACTAAGAGAGCAGTAGTCACGGCTGAAGTTTTAATTTGCTTAAAGTTGTTACAACTTGGAACGGGTCCCTAGTTGGGCGCCAAATTAGGTACAGTCGCGGAGTAACAGTATAAAAGTACAAAGTCGTAAGTCTACTGATAGTTTTAATTCATGCCCCTGCGGGGTTTTTTTTAACGTTTTCCCTCTGATTTCGCATGTAACTTTAACCTTTTTCTTTTCAACGGGATAAGGTTGGGCCGTTTGTAGCGAGGGTTCATTAAAATTCATGATCGGTTGTCTCTTACGGTTCTCCAGTCGAAATTTAAGAGTCTATCTCAAAGAGATTCAGGACGGTTTTCGTGTCCTTTTTCAAATTGAAACTGTGTCTGTGACTGTACGGATATGTTAACGTCTGAATTTGTTAGGTATAGAAATTCGCCATCAGTTTTAGTAATACGAGAACGTAACTTCAGAACTTTGAATCTTGCGGTTACGTTGCTCAGATTGCTGTATATTATTAGTTTTTTTTTTTGCGAATAACAATAACATATGTAATGCTGTTTTATAAATGAGATTATTAGAAAAACAACGGGCTACACATAAACGACTTTCGTGCATATATTAAAGGCGGAAATCATGGAAAATATTTGATTCAAGACGATTAGTCATTTAGTCCATCTTTTCTTCTTTATGTGCCTCTCTGACTAACGAAGGTTGGCAGTCAGTTCTTCATATTTAGCTTTGTCCCTCGCGAGGCTAAATAGTTGAGCGGCACTCGCGATCCCGGTCCATTTCCTGATGTTACGCAACCAGGACTTCCTCTTGCGACCAATATGCCTCTTGCCAGCCACTTTGCCCATCATTATTACTTATAAGAGTCCGTACCTGTCATGTCTCAGAACATGGCCCAGATACGCAACCTTCTTCTTTTTGACGGTCTTCTAAAGTTCCCGCTGACAATCCATTTAGTCCATGTTATAATATAATTATTTGCATATATAAAAATAGCTTCCAGAAAATACACACAAGTCTGATTACGTCGTTTTTACGCATCCATTTTTCATAAACAATTTGATAATAAGAGTTAGCATTAATCTAAAGGCTTATTCGTTAATGCATTTGATACTACCAAAATTAGGCCACGCTACTTTATATGAATTTTAAGCTTGAGATTTCCCGTTCCCGTAAAAATAATTAAATAAAAAGTATCCCTCTTAGCCACAGCTAAAGCCTGTAAGAGTCCGCTTCTCGGTAACTGTTGTAACAAAATATGCGTAGATATGATACCTTTCAATAGAAAAAACAAAAATAAATCAGTTACATAGTGATCGTTACTAAAGGTGCGTGTGTCCCGTCGAAGGTCGTTAACTTTTTTTGGGATGTTTTATAAACTGTGAGTGTTTATTAGTGATAATTGTATTTTTGATTGTATAAGTGATGCAAATTTTTTTAAGATATGAGCCTATAAACTCAAGATGGTCTTTTTTCATTATCTCATAGTTTAGCACAACAAAACGCTATATCAGTATCTTAATTTAATAAACAAAAAATAACATTATATAGTTTAACTATTAGCAAACATAAAATCATAGCATTTGGTAGTTTTTCATGAACATTAAAGTTTCAAGAGCCACTTTGACGTCATTCGACCCGCGGGGCAATCGACATTAAAAAGTCCAATCAAACGGAGCGGGACAATCTAAAGGTTTTATAGGTCGACCTTATAATTTTAAGCGATCTCTGCTAGGCAACCCTTAAATAAATACTATACTACAATATTAAATGAGATATTATACATTTATGTCTAGGATTGTAACGTAAAAATCGAGTGCGAAATAACTAAGAACCTCTCAGGATTATTTATTTTAAATACATATTAGAAATTTATAATAAAAATATGAAAAGTTGAACAAGAAATTAGATGACTGAAGACTTAGGGTCAAAATAGCGTAGCAATGAAACCCAAATATTGTCTGATGATGTCTTCTGTGCTCTGTGGTAATTAGTCAATGCCAAATTAAAAAAGATTCCATCAATAAAGAACATAAAATTTGTTAGTTCTTACCTTATTTTGACTTCTTTGGACTGCCATTCGCTGTGTTTATCGAAACTGATTAAGATGGCTGCGATTTCCTGTAACAATAAAAAATTACAATTAAAACATCATATTTCAAATTTGTTTCTTAAATTACATAGTCTGAGCTAAATTTTTTATATAGCATACAATACGATTCGTGAGCAAAGTCAGGGCGAATTAGCAACTTCAAAATATTATAACAATTCCGTACTGTACTTTAACTGAACATGTAATAACTTACTCCACGACATTCGGTACGTGACGGGAAATACCAAGTAATACCATAATTTATCACATTATTTGGTACTGTATAGCTTTCTTTAATAATTCCTTAAAGAAATTTATGCCTAAGTCGGTGACCTTTACGGAGAATGAAACGGTTTATTGTTTTAATAGCTGATCCTCATGTTACCTGCGTAGTTTCCTGATTCAGTACGGAGAAAGGAAAATTTCAAGTCAATATCAAATAGTTTTAAAGATTACTTAGTGTATTAATATATCTAAACTTGTCTATTTCTCTCTAATACCGCCTGCCTTCACTTTCGCCACTTTGAAGGTCTCCCTAATGGATTTTCTTTTGGTAGAGAGTGTGGGACTTGCTGAAAGATCAGAATATCCACTAAAATCCAACGGAACCCTCGACACCCTGAGTGGAGAACCAGAGGTACGAGTACACAATTCACTCTGGTACCCCGGATGTAGCCGCCTCATCTCAATAGTTTATGCAAGGGGAATAAGATGCGAAAATCTAGGCATCCTGCTTCTCCGCCTCCTCGGTTGGATAGGTGGAGCGTCGATGATATTCTGTCTCACCCTCTCCGATGCCTCCTTCAGCGACATTACAGATTCGCAGAATGTAGCGACTGCCCTCCAGCCCGTCTTGGTAGCAACATTGTCCAATCAGCGACACCATAACGTGTCGCTGAAGTCCCCATGCGGAACACTCTGCCATTGTGTGATGGACCGAATCTGTGGAAGCACCACACTCGTGGTAGGCGGCCGATTCCCCACAGCCGACAATCTGATGCAGGTATTTACTAAAACAACCGTGTCCGCTTAACACCTGCACCATTCTGTAAGAGAGCGATCTGTGCCCTCTGGCTAACCATTTCTCCAGGAAGGATTGTGGTGTTGCCTCCACAATGGCTACAACACAATGGTTAGGTTATAGTATTTTTCTTTTGTCCTTTTTTATGGTGTTCAAATCTATCATGTATCATGTATGGTAAAGTCTATCAATCTGCCCATTTCATAGTCTTAAACCATCTTTGTTGCCTTTCTAATGTGTGTAATTATTTAAAACGGATATAGATATTAACAATATTTGTTTTATATATTAAATATTGCATATAATAGCTTCGTCTGTATTTAATTAAAGCTCGATTCTATGTTACGGCGCTAAAAATTATATGATAATCTAAGTTAATTTCAAAATATATACATAACGATCTCTTTGTAACCTATCCTAAGTAGACTATCCTAGTTTAAAATGAAGACAACTTCATCAATATCGGAGTTCATCGCGGTGATACTGCATTTATGTATAGAAATAATGTAGATTAAATCAATCAAATAAAGAAGCAATCTCCATAATAAAATTACTCTAAGAAGACATTCAACAGACTGAGATTATTATCTGATTTGATCAACCCTATCTAACATTTTGATTGCTCCAAGATGACTCCGTCCGTCGAGTTGCTTGACATGTATTAGAAGATGAGGTTAAATTTATCGTAATAAAACCGAATCTACATCATATGAGAAAGAGCGGAAGGTTTGGAGATCTGTAACCTCATCTTGTGGGAACGTTGTCGTGCTAAAAGGCACGTGGAAAGAAGCGGGGAGCTTGGAGAGCCATAGCCTCCTTTTATGAGCATGTTGTCTTGTTAAAGGCGCTTGATAGGAAGCGGGTAGCTTGGAGAGCCATAGCCTCCTTTTGAGCGACAATGGTCTTGCTAAACGCGCTTGAGGGGGGAGCGGAAAGCTTGGGGAGCCAAATTCCACCTTTTACGAGACAGTTGTATTGCTAAAGGCGCTTGAGAGGGAGCGGGAAGCTTGGAGAGCCAAGGCCTCCTTTTGCAAGACAGTTGCTTTTCTAAAAGCACTTGGTAGGAAACGGGGAGCTTGGAGAGCCATAGCCTCCTTTTGAGAGGTAACTGTCTTTCTAAATGCGCTTGAGAGGTAGTGGGAAGCTCAAAGAGCGATAGCCTCCCATTACGAGACAATTGTTTTTCTAACGACACTTGAGAGAAAGCGGGTAGGTTTGAGAGGCATAGCCTCCATTTGAGAGGTAATTGTCTTGCTAAACGCGCTTAAGAGTGAGCGGAAAGCTTAAAGAGCCATAGCCTCCTTTTGCGAGACAGTTGTTTTGCTAAAGGCGCTTTAGAGGGAGCGGGTAGCTTGGAGAGCAATAGCCTCCTTTTGAGAGGTAATTGTCTTGCTAAATGCGCTTGAGAAGGAGCGGAAACCTTGGGGAGTCATATCCTCCTTTTGTGAGACCCTTATCGGGAGGTTTGGAGATCTGTAACCTCCTTTTGCGAAACCATTGTGCTGCCAAAGGCGCTTGAGAGGGCGTGAGAAGTTTTTCCCGATGTCCTTGTTATCCGTCGCAGAAGAGTAGGCTATAGAAGGCGCAGATCGGTGCGCCTCTATTTACCGACTTGAATTTCGATTCGGCTTCATCCGGGATGCCAGATTAGAATGCTCTATTCTTGTATCGCATTTTAAGACAAGCAGGATCCGCTGGGTATAACTGTATGTTCTACCTCATCAGTGAGTTCTATGCTCCTCTTTTTAATTGGGGTGCTTAAAAGCTTTTCCTAGAAAAAAAAGTATTTTATTTATTACTGGATGTCTATAACGCTATGGCACTGTTTAAACATATTAAATATAATTTTGTATACGGTATTGTATAACATATTAGCTTTTACCCACGATTTCCCTCGCTTCAGAAGTTATCATGAAAAGATTCATCACTCCACACCATCCACATTCTGTCTGACAGTCTGGTCATAAGTTCTTTTTGTAAAAGAAAAAACATAGTATTTTGTATTTTATAAGCCTCAAATTCGATAAAACCGAAGTCTTATCCCCGGGACATGGAATACACACTTCCCTTGTTAAATTTATAAACACTTTGGGACTTTGCCCTTATTTATTGCGCTCGCTGTAATCTGGCGCAGCATAGCTAAACAGCTTTGCTTGTTAACTGAAGATGTACTGGCGTTTCTTGTGTTTTGATAACTTTCTCTGGGACACTTTAAACACTTACATAGTGTAATGTTTCTAAAGAATAAATCACTGTTCTCTCAACAAATACATGCAGTAGTAAAATACGCTCGTACGTTAACTAATTAATAATATACAACTTGTATTATACTATATGTAAATCATGATGGCACCTTATATACTTTTAGATGAGGACAGCTTCCATACGTCTAACTACTACGTTAGACATAATTGTAGACAGGTTAGAGCTTGAGTGTAATCTTGCTTGATGGTAAGTGGTAACGGTAAATCTTAACAGATTAACAGTATCGTACTTACATGGTAACAGTATCGTATTAAGTAAGTAAGGTTTGACCATAATTCATTACTTGCGCACCTACCTCAGCGCCTGTGATCCCCCTTTCTCCCATTCGTTAGGGCCATATATACGTGCTGGGTGGGAAACATAAACAAAACACTTCTCCCAGCTCGTTTGTAACTACATTCACCTTAGACACCCAATCGAAGTGGATCCTAAAACTAAGCGTGACTTGTGAAAATTAAAGAACCCGGAACTCCAAAGAACCGAAGACCCAAGCCCGAACACTGACTGCAAAGAAGCGAATTCTGAAGACCTGAAAGGCCGAAGCATTGAACCTGGAAAAGCCGTACCACTGAAGACCATAGCGGCGAATATTGACGAAACGACCAACAAGACTGATAGAGATCCAAACACAATTCAGTCCACTGAACCTGGAAAGATTTGTCTGATCCTGGAACTCTCCTCTATACTAGCCCTGATCTAATTAGAAAATATAATGACATAAATTGACTCTGTCGGAAATAGAAACAAGGAATTCTCTATTTTATATCTAAAATATTAATATTGTTAAGGAATTTTCATATTCCGAAAGTGTAATCTTCCAGACTAAGGCATGTGTAATCTACCAGACTCTAGTGAATCATCGTAGTGGGTCTAAGCTCGATATCCTCTCTCCTATAAGTAAGGGAATATCTCCTATAAGTGAGTACGAACATACTTCAGCTGTAAAAAAGGCTATAAATTTGATTCATAATCAAATTGAAACATATGAATGTATTTTAAAAGCTATTTTGACAACTAAGCGAAATCATTAAGATCCATAAAAGTAAAAACAAAGTCCATATCTGTAAAATACCTTTGTATGTTTATGAACAAAATTGCTCGGTTATATGTTACAATAAATCTTGTACACGCCCCAATATGATTGGTTCCCGTCGCCTTTCTTATAATATGCTATAAAAACATTCCTTATTTTCATATAAACATTATTTGTTGAGGAAAATTATATTTCTCTTCTTTTTTCAACATATACTATCTGTTACTCGCGTAGTTCTCGTTTCTGCAGCAATAAAGGGTAATCTATTCTTATTGAGTCCAATTTGTGAATTATGTATACCAAAAATCAAGTCATTTGGTTCAACAATACATACGTACACAGCATCACGCCTCATTCCCATAGGGGTAGGCAGAGATAACATGCTTCCACTTGCCACGATCCTTGCATATCTCCTTCGCTTCTTTCATTCTCATTAAACCTTTCATACAAGTTCGTCGATTTAGAGTACTCTTGACCTGGCCGTTATTTAAAATGTCCTGGATTTGATCCAGGAACGTTCGCCTTGGACTTCTCCTTCCAACTTTCGCATTCACTCTTGACTCATAAATGCTTTTTGTCAGTCTCCTTTCGTTCATTCATGCATGCACAGCCAGTCTAGCCCTGTGAGACACCATCTGGCTATTCATAAAGGCGTGCAGAGCATCATTTACCATATTCCCTGCATTTACACTCCTTTCAATATCACTTTCACATGTTCCATCTTTTGTAATTTTAGATCCCAAGTAAACAAATTCTTTCACCTCTTCCACTTGTTCCCTATCTATCAAAATATTGCCATTTATCATAGATTCGTCTCGTTCAAAAAGCATGACTTTCTTTTGTTTACATTGACTTTCATTCCTTTCCCTTTCAAAGCTTCATTAATAATATTTAGCATCTCCTGTAGCTTTATTCTGACACAAGCACTAGAACCCTCATAGAGAGACTTCAATGCTTGAATCAGACAACCGCTCACCCCATACGTAGATAACGTTGACCACAGCTCATTCCTCACCCTTCCTCAGGAATATGTATGTTAAATTTCAAATCAATCAGATGAAAGTTTTACACATTTCACAGTAAATTACTGTTTTTCATGTCCTATGCCGTAATCCCGTGAAAATATGGAAATAGCTGATTTCGGTTATTGTCTATTTCTTGATCAGTTCATAAATGATCCTAATACGTTATTATATAAAGTGAAACTTAGTTAAATGGGACCTGGATAAATGAGAAACCTCTATTATTGAGAGTTGCATTGAGGTTCCGGTACTTTTTTATTGAATTACCTCTATTAATGAAATATTCGAACCTGGTCAAATGAGATGTTTTCCTTTATAATTGGAACTCTGTAACTCAATTTCGTCTATAAATGACAGGTTTTAACACTTGTTTACAAATATTGGAATTTATTTCGCAGACGTTTTGTTTGTTAGTCCTATCTCAGGTTTTGACCTAAAAACAAGGGAGTAAATGTGTTCAAAATGCCCAAACGTAAATATAAAACGTTATCAGTATCTGAAAAATTAAAACTTTTATCAGATTATTATTGTAGAAAGTCGCATGACGAACCGTGTGCGAAGCATAGCATACCAAAGTGAACCCTGTGTAGAATTATTCGAAACAACGAGAAAATTCGGTCTCAGTGTATCGATGGAACAGGAAAACTCGAAAGTATACGATCAGCAGAGTATCCTGAAATTGAAAAGTGTCTCTCGGAATAATAACATTCTAATAAGCGGACAAATGATTAAAGAGAAAGCTCAAGATTTGCAAGTATCCATATTAATAATTTATGGGAGCCTAAATAAGTCAACTATAATTTTAAACCTGCCTAATTTGAAAAACTGGATAAATGGAAACCCTCAATAAATATGTTTATAGATCACTTTCCCATGCATTTCTCCAATAACCGGCGAAAACCAATCTAAAACAATTATCAGCAGTACTTGATTTATAAATGGTGTACACGACAAAACATTGTCGTGTACACCATTTATATATTTAGCAGGATAAATGCAGGTTGGATGAAGTGGAAGCAGATCTCGGAAACAATGTGCGATACCAGAATGCCCATTAAACTAAAGGGGAAAATTTATAAGATGATCGTAAGACCTGAAATCCTGTATGGATCAGAGTGCTGGGCCACCAAAGGGTAGAATGAAAGGAAATTGCATGCAGCGGAGACGCGAATGTTGAGATGGATGTGTGGGGTGACAAAATTAGATGAGATTAGGAATGAGTATATTAGAGACAGTGTGAAAGTACCACCAGTGGCCGAGAAGTTAAGGAGTGGAAGGCTATCCTGGTATGGACATGTCATATAGCCATGGATGCAAGAGTGCCTTAAATATGATGGTAAGCGGCAGGGCTGGGAGAGGGCGACCAAAAAAATTGTGGATGAACTGTGTGAAACAGGATATGTGTGTAAGGGGTGTGAATGTAGAAATGACAGCGGATAGAGTGAAGTGGCGAAAGAAAACATGCTGTGCCGACCCCAGCTAGTGGTATAAGGGTAAGAAAATGATGACGACGATATTGTTTTGTGAAAATGCACCGATACAAATAACGAGTTAATAATACATCGTTAGACAGACATTTTATATTATATGACGTTATAAGAACATTAAGGAAACCCCACAAACGCACAAGGTAATAATAGACGACGTAAAAAATGTGTAACGTTATAAAGAGTGATGGAAACGTTGACCACATGGTTTGTATAAGCATCATAGCTTTATGCCTCAATCACTCAACGCGACGGGGCATTTCTGTCACGTTTACATACGATAAATAATGTACATCGTGTACTCCCCAACTCAATTTGTTCCCGCTACCTTTTACTGTAATTTGCAATAAAAATATTCTATATATTTTTCGTATCTTCGTATCCATATTGTCATTTGTGTCCATATTTACCTGTTTCATTAAAAACTCGTTCATACAAGTAGCTTTTACAGAATCGTTTTTATTTTATTTGTAACGTGCGACTGATGATATTAGAGAACGATTTAGAAGCTTAATTTACGAAGGTTCCTTTTTTCACCATCATCATTAGAGTAGTTATTTATTTTTTTTATTAGAACATAACGTAAGGTTTGCCCTTAACGAGTGAGTGATCCGAAAAGAAATGCACTTAACTCCATTTTTTTCTATTCCTGTTATAAGTATATTCATCTTGTTCAAATTTTGCCATACCGAATCCATGATTTAATGCAGCGGGAGATAATTGATGATAATACAGTTTCCTTTTCAAATACCAAATCAATAATTTTACGTATAGTCATTATTTTCAGCTATAAGTAGTAAAATAAAAACAACATGCAAGTTCTAAGCTCTCCATTTCGACTATGAACATTTTATAATCATGCCTTTGTAATAAATAAATCTTTATTCAGCCAAAAATCACAAAACTATACTTAATGAACTAAAAATTATTATTTTATAGGATACAATTTGAGATCTTGGGAATCCACGTATCTCAACTAACCTTATATAAACAATATTTTCAATACTTAGATCTACATTTCTAAAACATATTATATATCCATTCAAAAATATGTTAAATATAATGGTAAGCCAATATTAAATGATAAAAAGGAAACTATATAAATAATTCTCATAGGGTGCAAGGCTCTTAGCAAGCAATCTCATATACGAGGGGGTACTTAAACATATAATACATAAAAACAGTACAATAAGTGTAGTGAATCAGTAGAAATACATTAACAGCTCTCAGTCCTTAAAGTTGTTGAAGCAGTCGGTAATTATTGACAAAATTAGCCGTTAGGGGCTGGTGTGACGTCAGTTATGGGGTCGTTAGCGTTATGAGTGACGGGAAGGGTGTCGAGAGCGGGCAATAAAACTGCGAATGGACCGGGCCATTGGCACTGTGGTGAACACAGCGTAGAGGTTACTTTAACAAGCGGCGCGATTGACTAAGTGGGAGCGAATTATTGGCTCTTTGGATAGCCTTGCCTTGGTGTAATATACTTGCTACACTAACTTCTATATTCGACTCCCGGCAGGATAAACTTAGGAAATTATATTATCTTATCTTATTCTTATCTTTCTCATACCCACTTGTAAAAACTCCCCACTCAAAAAATAGTAAGTCCACCAATCACAGTCGTGAAAACGACATCTAAACAGAACATAGGATTAAATTTGAGTATTTCCGGAATAGCGTTAAACCAAATGTAGCACATGTAAACGTTTTACTGATATAATTACAAAGACCTTAGCATACCAAACAAATATAGTAATTTAATAGCAATCCACAAATAAAATAATAATGATCGCTAACAATCTGCACTAGTTCGGCGGTGGCTTCAATTACCACTCTACCAGCAAAGATTTGCTGCCAAGCATAAAATTTGGGCTTGGGTTCGCCGTATGTAAATTACCTCTTACCAGGTAAACTATATATAATAAAGAACTTTAAAGTAAATTATAGTTAACAAAAAGTAAAAAAAAATTGTCAACAATATAACAACGAAAAGTATATGCATATTGGCAAAAAGGTCGTAGACTCATCTAACAGTTGCTGAAAAATCCAAAATCGCTTTAACGGGTGTTGAGATCGAGGCCTCGAATGTGTTTCGACTTTCAACAGTGGAAGGTACTTTCAACTTCATTCACTCACTGAATGCACCTTGATTGGGGAATTTCGCCGGGAAAATATATACACAAGCCTCAAAGAATTAAGCCTGATTTTATATGGTTCAAGATAAATTAATAAATAATACTTAAACACTATTGTAACGGTATCCCAACGCTGGTTTTCAGCGGCGCTCTATATATATGCAATAATATAAACATATTAAATTAATAAAAATAAATATACAGAGGAGAATATATAAATTAATATGTGGTGGGAACATCAGCATCAACCTATGCTGTTGTATCAAATAATAATTAAGATTTAACGGGAAATAAATATGAAGGGGGATATATGACTACGTTTAATATGGAATAGGTAGATATATGCAATAATATAATTTGTAATAAGATGTCTACTGAAGAGCCAATTGAAAAGGAAGTAGACTCCTGTCTAAGAAGTTTAAGATCCGCATTTACAGTATGTATTCATGACAGATGCTATGAATAAAAAAGTAGAATCAACTGGAGAGAATTGATAAATTTATAGCTAGTTTACCGGTATTTATAAGTCTCCTCAGCTACCATATCATTACCTACAACACGAAATAAGTAACGTTATCAAAATATTAAAAAAAATTACTAGTTTACCAGTGTACAAAATATATAACCGCTACATCGCGTTGTGGAGTCTCCGCCTAATCAATTTATTGTTCAGGGCATGTCCGTCCCTCGAGGCGAAAATTTTAATGATTCTTCCCTTATTTTGTTAACATTCTGGTAAATGTGGTATTTAATAAATGCGCTTTTATAAATATCTTTATACTATTGCGTATAATATGTTTATTACTTCATTCGCTGTTAAATGCTACAGTAATTGGCATTTATAAATATAAAACACAAAACAATACTATGTCGTGATTGCTTGCGACAATAAGACCGCCTTTGCACACTCTTAGTGATATTTGTGTAGTTTCCTTTTTACTACGATTTCTAACTCACCAAATTACAATGAATACATTTTCAACTTAAATTTGAAAGATTTTATAGAGTCGAAATAGAAAGCTACTTAAAGCTTATAATAGCTATAAGTTTCGTAATTTTTATGCCTGTTTATATGTTGAAGAAAACACTTTTTTGGACTAAAGTGTATTCTTTCTCTCCCTCTTTGACTCTATATAGACTTTGAAACAACAAACAAACAAACAACAAAAAGCCAAGAATGCGAAAATGATTCAAGACCACTAAACTCACTCATCACAAGATTTCAAATTTAACAAAGTGACTTTCATGGATATTTTCTCAGTATAAGAATTTAGGAAATTGTATTTTATAATTTGCCTGAGTCTGGACTGGTGGAAGTCTTCGGTCCTGGCTAATTACCACCCCAACAACTAAGACGTACCAAGCAAAGAGATTTATGCTTTGGTACGATGCTGTGTAGAAACCATAAGGTGAATTGCCTCTTACCAGCTCAGTGCACTTCCATCATAGACTAAATCATCACTTACCATCAGGTATATCAAACGCTAATCTGTTGGCAATAAAAAAACTGAAGCGTATTCATATTCGTATTCTTTTACGTTTTCCAAATGGTTTTACGTTATAATAGTGACAATTAACTTATAAATAAAAACAATGCATAGCGCAGCAAATAAAATGATTTAGCGCTAATAAAATTAAACACGAGGTAATCCTAGGTGTATCCCAAGCTCAGGTAAGTTCGTAAACAATTTACTGCTAAACGAGTTTAAACCACCAAATTAATTGCGCTCCAAGAACACGTTTCCATTATACCCTGACAAACATTGCGTGTAATAAGACATAAGGAACTTTATTAATATTGTTTCAGGAGATACATCTTTTGATATAACGAAAGAACACTAAATCTATATACAATTAATCTGGATTAGTGGGAGGCTTCGGCCGTGGCTAGTTACCACCCTGATAGCAAAGACGTCCCGCAAAACAAGTAGATTTTCCTTCCGGTACGATGCTGTATAGAAACCATATGAGTTAAATTGCTTCTTACCAGATTAGCACGTGATAGTATATATAAATTAAAATAATTAATAATATACCTTAAATAAAGGATACGGTTCCTCATTTGACTAAATCGTATTCATAGAAACAAAGGCCTTCCCATTGGTGGATTTCAAAACATTGTAATTGATACCAATTTGCTATAGAACCGTTGTAGTGTTAAATAATTAGAATTACATAAATTATATTGATTGTGACAATTAAAAACTAACAGGGAATGGTAGTTTCTTAATAAATAAGACAAGTATCGTAGTAGTTCAGTTCTCAGTTTTAAATCAGCTACTAGTTATAGTCTTTTAAGTTATTTGTGTTGGTAAATCGGGCTGCTCTGCAATAAAAAGCTAAGTATGTATCTTTAAATTAAAACGTTTGTCTTATTAATATGTCATAATGATAATTATGTGTTATTTGTTTTGATATTTAACGTTAATGGATGTTGATGATGCAATTTTATTTCTATATTAAATATAACATGAATAGAAAAGAGTAGCTATTGAGTTTACTGGATTTAAAGAATATTTCAGTTTGGTTATGAAATCTTATTTCATTTAAAAAACAGTTTAAATTACGAGCATATTATTAATTTACTGATTATTTCTCATTCCTGGCACATGCTTCCATCTTAGACTGTATCATCAGTTACCACCAGGTGTAATCACAGTCAAGCGTGTACTTAAAAAAATAATTTTATTGCTTAAAAGCGTGGGGTGCTCGATGAAAACTGGGGTGAGTTGTTTTATTTGTTTGGTCAAATATTCATATTAAATTTTTTGTATCTATTGACTGTTTAGGCGTTATTCTTAGTTTTTTATTCAAAATATAATCTATAAGGTAAAAGGTAAGTAGTAGGTTTTTAACGTCCCAATGCTGGGCATTATCACACTGGGCACAAAGAAGAAACTCATAGGAATTCAAAAATCAATATTGAGTTATCTTTTAAGAAATATAATCCATGTTATTAGTTAAAAAAGTGGCTTTTATATCCAAAGACATGTAAATTAATCCCTCTTGGCAGGTGAAGCTTATCCTGCAGGTACTGTTAAAAATAAAACAAGATAGTCCAATTTCTTTTTAAATTATTGTATTGTCATCGGTTCTTGATGAGTGTTCAAAATTTCAAATAAATCTCACGTTTTGTAGTTCACTAAAATGGACTTCAAAGATTCCATTATGCACGTAAAGTCGAAGTTAATATACGAGTACACGTAAATCAAGGAATACCTAGAGGTGCCTAAGATCTCTTTGTGTTTGAATTACAATGCGCTTTTCAAATATCAATGATGTCTGAGTGAACTCAATAGATAATAATGATAATAATATCTTTATTTGTCCCAAAAATTACATAGTTTATTAATACTAACTACCCTTGACCCCCAAACTAAATGACACCAATTATGATTAGTAAAACAGCATTGTAGTTTCTCTTCTAAATGAATATAATTTGAATCATTGAAATATTGGAATTATAATTTTAATATGTTTAATGTAAAAAAAGGTAATAAATTGTCTTTGATTTACAAAGTAAAACTTTACTGTGTTATTATAAACACCTGAAGAGAAGGAATTAACTAATTGTCCTATATCCATGCCTGCCATCCCGCAGTGGAGCAGTGTGGTGGGTCTACGAGTATGCTACAAAAACCTATGAGTGAGGAGCCCTTGGCCAGAAGTAGGACGTTAATGATCTGCTACTTACCTTATCTTAACAGCTGTTGACACCGATGGTGGGACGAAAAAAAATCGATCCAGTACAACTAAGTGATTAAGTGATCCAGTGAACTAAGTGTTGAAGTGCTTGTACAAAAACGCTACCATGTCAGTCCGTATACAGGACCAAAGCACAGCGTCCATCCAACTGCGACAGGGAGATGTTATCTCCCCGAAGCTCTTCACTGCGCGCTGGAAGACCTTGTTAAGCTTTTGGAGTGGAACGGACTGGGCATCAACATCAACGGCGAGTACATCACACATCTACGGTTTGTCGATGACGTAGTCATTATGGCAGAGATTCTCGAAGATCTCAATACAATGCTCGATCACCTCAGCAGATTTTCTCAATATCCATGTACCGCCTCACCCAGTCATCGTTGAGAACTCAGCTCTCGAAATTGTCGACGAGTACACATACCTGGGACATATAGTCCAGCTAGGTAGATCCAATTTCGAGAAAGAGGTCAACCGCTGAATCCAACTCGGTTGGGCTGCGTTCGGGAAGTTACGCCAGATATTTTCGTCTGATAACCCTCAGTGCCTGAAGACCAAAGTTTTCGAACAGTGCGTGTTGCCAGTGATGGCCTACGGTTCTGAGACGTGGTCGAGTGCGATGGAGAGGGCGATGAAGAGGGCTATGCTCGGAGTTTCTCTACGTGATCGAATCAGAAATGAAGAGATCCGTAGTAGAACCAGAGACATAGTCCTGCGAATCGCGAACCTGAAGTGGCAATGGGCGGGGCACATAGTCCGAAGGACCGATGGACGTTGGGGGCCGAAGGTACTAGAGTGGCGACCCCGCACCGGACGGCACAGTGTAGGGAGACCCCCCACAAGGTGGACCGACGGCATAAAGAGGGTCGCCGGTAGCCCCTGGAGCCAGGTGGCGCAAGATCGGGCCTTGTGGACGTCATTACGTGAGACCTATATCCAGCAGTGGATGTCCATCGGTTGAAGCGACGACGACGACGACGAGTACAACTAAATGAAATAATATTTTAATAAAAAATACATTACAAAAATGACCAAAAATGAAACAAAAATTTAAGTACCAGCTGTTTTTGATTTTGTGTTTCATTGCTGGTTTTATTTAGTTAAGTAATGTATTTTTATAAAACAAAACTATTTTTTTATAAAAATAAATATTGCTGTACTAATTTGATGAAGCGTCAAAATGCTAATTAAACGTTTTAAAATGTAATTATTTTCAATGAGGATCTATTTTGTTTCCGCATCATCAAAGGTGTCACTAGTACAATCGTCAGTCTTCGTTTTCAAAAGCGATTTTCTAATGCCTTATATACATGCATATTGTATTTATTATATATGTTATGTTTTCACATATCTCCTTTTATAATGCTGAAAGCCTTTATTGTCAATGTGTAAGTAGAATAGAAATTAAACGAAACTTAATTCTAAGGAAAATGGAACAGGAAATTTAAGACATAAGTCCGGCTATAAACTCAGAGTACCAATCTCTAGAGGATAGGTATTCTAGAAGCTTCCTTGTTTCGCAGGTTATTTCACTAACATTAAAAGCTCGTTTTACTTTAGCACCGGTTTATGACGAACTTCATCGCATGATCACGTTTTACTGAAGGGCAGTTTAAGAACTACGGAGAATATATAAAATTTTCAAATATAGTTTTATGTTTTTTTTTATTGCTGATAGGTAAGCGCTTAACTGGGATCTCACCTGATAATTTATGATACAGTCTCAAATGAAAGCAGCTTTAAAGCATCTGGGCTAGATGTAGCTTGCTAAACCGCAGAGAAGTAGAGTCGTAGGTGTATGCAGTAAAAACCGTCTCTTCTATGAATGAGAAGGCTTGTGCCCAGCAGTGGGGCTGTAACGATTAGGTGATGATCTTTACTAACAAAGCCAGTATTCACTCGTTTCCTAAATATAGGTCCTGGATTCTATTACCAGTCTTTCAGCAAAGATATGCCGCCAAGAATCCAGGTTTGTGCACTATTAAAAGTGGTGTTGACTCTTTTTTGCGCACCACACTTTAGAAGAATGTGTAGCCTGGGGACTTCAGCCTCACCTATTAGTGGCGCTGATTGGCGCAGAAAGCTTTTTAAGCGCGATGCTCTGTAGTGTGAGATGATGGGTGGGTGCGGCCCTCATCTCTGAAACATTTTGCTAAAGACGTTGCAAAAGCGAGATAGAGAAAACGCAGTCGTAGCTCTCTCCTACCGCCGGTCAGGGTATTAAGAAGCGATTGTTTTCGTACATCGTCTTCGTGAACCCTGGATATAAAGAGGAGAGCTCCTCGGATGTGCCATTATTGAATAAAGAGGATTCGGCTGGATTTTATTGCCTATTGTCAGGTCTCTTTCTTAGCCAAAACCCAAACTCTCGACCCGAAAAAAACGACTATATAATTTACTGTTAAATGAGATTATGATGCTATTTACCTTACCTATGCAAATAAAAGCTTAGAATTTCAATATGCAATAGAAAATGATAGAACAAATAAAACTTTTCTTGCAAAGGCTTACTTCAAAGCATTTACGAGGCACTCGGGCCACAAGTTACCTTGACAGCAGGCAATAGGAATGAAGATTTCAGTGCGCCTTATCAGCGAAGCCTAAGCTTTTTGCAGCGCGACGGAAGCCCGACGTTTGTCTGTCGGCTTATCGTGGAAAGCTTTTTACCAGAGACTTGAAAATAAACATTGATTTGTCACTTCTTTAGAAATATATAACTCTTAGAAATATTATGAAAAAAGAAAAAAACAGCCTCGTTGGCGTAATGTCCGAGTAAAAGTGAAGAAAATGTGTTTTTTATTTGTTTCAATGTGGAGTGACTATAGTCTTCGGCCCTGACTTCTATCAAAAGTATGCAAAACGCTGACCAACCAATAACATATACACAGATAATGTCGCTAACAAGAACTAGTTATATAGATGTTTAAGATTTAACCTCTCAGATGATTTATAGACAAGGAAAATAGAAATTGTCTTAATATCTTCAAAAGAAAGTGAAGTTATTACTAATAACTAAATACTTAAGCGATAATAAAGAACTACGATTAACATTAAAGTGAAAACCAATACTTATTTAACTTTATTGAAGGGCTTATAGGATTTTAGTCAATTACTAGCTGACCCAGCAAATCTTGTTTTGTCATATAATTACTATTACCGCTATCAAAAAATAGGGGTTCGTGATAGAAAGGTGAAAATTTAGGGTTATATGTATTTTTGTATGCTGTATCACAAAAAAATAATTTCACAATGCCCCGTACACAAACACACACACACAGCGTCTTCGCCGGCGAAGACGAGGTCCCCGCTATCTGACGCACCCCGGCCGCGGCCACCAGTCGCGGACCCATGGGCGTCAAGATTAAGCACCTGTCCGATTGTCCTTTTCAGCAGCAGCAAACG
>JACTOM010000059.1:391197-425042 GCA_015832385.1 Elymnias hypermnestra
AAAAAAAAAAACCGAAGACCCGAACCCTCAAGCAACGAAGAACTGAATATCCGAAATTGCAATACCTGAAGACCGAAGCGCTCAAGAACTGAACACCGAACCCGCAAGATCAAAGCACCTGAACCAATACAGTCCGCTGAACCCGGAGGGATTCGCCTGAACCTGATTCCCTCCCCAACAGGTACGAAAACTGTGACATGAGAATTTTATATATAAGATAATAAAAATAGTCATTATATGCTACGTTTTCGTTTATTGATAGTTATAGAAACTTTACTTTAAACACAATGAAATGATATCCTCTCCCTTTGTAGGTTTGATATTTTTACGCTAGACCAATAGAAGAAGTGCACCTATGAAGAATGTTACAAAATTGGGATTTTTTGGGTTATCAATTCGTCTGTATTTTTTTTTATGTCTGTTACCTCGTATCTCCCGACGGGGTGGACCGATATTGATGATTTTTTTTTTATGAAATGTGGTACTTGTCATAGGGTCCCATTTTTTTAAATTGATAATGGCATCCATGAGAAAACCGGATAAGTTTTAAATTTGGACGAATAACTCAAGATGACACCAACCGATTTCGATCATTCTTTTTTTATTGGAAAAGATATACTTCAAGGGTTGTTTTGTGATAGTTTGGCTAGTTTCTGATGATGGAATCCATGACAACGTGATGGAACTTTTCAATTCTTAGGAGCAAATCAACGATACTCGGCAGAATCTTCTATAAGCTATCCAGATATTTGAGTTGCCTACCGTAACTTCGGTATGGTCAAGTGCTAGCCGTAGTTAAATATGAAGATCAATGGAATTCCTCAAGGGCTTACAGTAAGGGTGCGATTTTTGGCAAAATATATAACTGTCTGTAATCAAATGGCAATGGCCTTACGTTTGTTGCTGCATTGCAACACGTGCATTTAGGTATACACATATTGAGACAAATTTGGTAGTTTACTTCAGATTCACTTCGGAGGTGCCTACACACACATATAGGTGGGAGAAGAACACTATAAAATAATACGCAATTATTTCTTACTTTTTAGAGCAGTTGCGGTTTTTTTTTGTTATAGTTTTCGCGAGCTTCCGCTGCGTGTGTTGCATGATCGGTAAAAATCTCGCAAAAATCATGTATAAAAGAATAGCAATCCTTTATGATTCCTGAAAAAAGTCCGTGAGAGCATACGTCTATCATTTAAATTTGGCTCAGTATCCACTAACCAAGTTTGTTCTAAACAAAAACATTGTTTCCGAAGGTGTTTTATAAAGACAATATCGGTGGCATCGCAGGGAACATTTAGTAAACTATATAGACATACACCATGTGATTTTGGTACTTTTTTTTAAATGTATACGTAAAGCAAATTTATAAAGTCCCTCGCTGGTTATCAACAAGAGAGCCTGAATTCAAACAATATCCCCTATATCACTGTCTGCTTGATTTACAATTCTCGCTTTTCTACTTCGATAACAAGTTCCAATATCGCTGACTCACTGGTTTGGTTTCGCCAAATATTCCAACGGCAATATGCATTGGAAATAAAGACTGATTAATGTTCATGAACCCTCCAAACATCTTAAATATCTCATATATACAAGGGCCTCGCTGGGGCAATAGTACGTCGTGTAGTTTCTTTGAGGTCCTGGGTTGTTTTTCAGGGCAACTCTCAACTCTCAACTCATCCGGGACCCCAGGGAAGTATGCTAAAGCTGAATGAATGAATGAAGCGAGTTTCGTTGGGTTCTTACCAAAGGTTATTTGTGATTGATTCACTATAAGCGATAAGACTGCTTTCTTTTTTACTAACGTAAAAGGCTGGAGAATTTAGCTTAAAGATATGTATAAATTCAGACTAGAGGTGTTAAAAAAACTACTATCATCTAAGAAATAAAACTCCACATTGATATGCATGAACGCTTTCGAGATATTTTTGTGATTTGAAAGTGAGTATGCAATTTTAAAACGATCACTGAGGAATTGGTAGTCGTAAATCAAACAGGCATAACACGAATGGCATTATCTGGAAATCTTGATAGATGTGTACATATTACGTTATATATCTTCGTCATTTTACATCATATAACCACAGTATCTGTTAAAAATTCATAAACCTTATTGATATAAAATTGTACAATTACGCAATATTATTATTTAGTTAATAACTGTACCCTGCAGATTTTCAATCATGTTTAGCTTTTGGAGTAAATACTATAAACTTCGATTGGAATATGTTCAGTCGAAATTAATCCAAATGGAGTTATTTTCAGTTTAATGGCTTTCGATTATATTCTAATAATTTTGTGGTCCTATAGAAACGTAAATGGCTTAACCTTACCCTTTTTTAACAATTTTCAATAATTTTTGGCGTTGGTAGCTTAATTAAAAAAAGATGGAACCTGTGAAAGTGATATTGAAAGGACAGTGAATGTGGGGAATATGGTAAATGATGCTCTGTACGCCTTTATGAATAGCCAGATTTTGTCTCAAAGGACCAGTCTGGCTGTGCATGGAGAAGTGTTGGCGCAAACACTTTGAGTATAGCAGAAGAAGCATAAAAATAAAATAAATGCGGTAGAGATGAGAGATTAAGAAGACTGCATGTTGACGACCATTTATTGCGAAGTACAAAGACACATTAATGTTTATGAATTTACAATAAGTTTAGCTTCGATGAACAAAGACTAATTATTGCATACGTCACAAGAGCGTTAAGAAGTTTGAGTGGATTGAAACTGAGTGAAAAAGCAAGAAATAGTGTGATAAGAGAACGTTGTGGTATAGAAGAAGATGTTGTGATTAAAATTGAGAAAGGTATGCTTAGATGGTTTGGCCACGTAGCGAGAATGAATGAAAGGAGACTGACAAAAACGATTTATGAGTCAAGAGTGAATGGAAATGTTGGAAGGGGAAGACTAAGGCGAACGGTCCTGGACCAAATCCTTCCATTTTAAATAAGGGCCAGGTCAAGAGTACTCTAAATCAACGAACTTGTATGTAATGAGAACGAAAGAAGCGAAGGAGATATACATGGATCATGGCAAGTGGAACGATGTGGTGCCTGTCTACCCCGACGTGAATGAGGCGTAATGTAAATCTATGTAGTAAATACTTAATTGCCTACGATCGAATACAATTCAATTGTAATCAGTCGGAAGTAGATTTTTCTTTAATTAATCGCAATAATCATATTATAATTACTTTCTGCTCCTTCAGAAACGAATTTTCCTTCCCTAAAAACGACTACAGTAATTTTTAGTCATTATTGTCGCATGCAGTAATTACAAATGGGAATCAATCAGGTCGAAATCAATCTAAAAGATTACTACACTTAATCGCTTTTAATCCTACTCTTATTATTTTCTGGTCATTTACAAACGATGGTGCCTTCTTTAGAATGTCTTCATTTCCAATTTAGCTGAGTCTGCAGCAAATACGTGAAGCCAAGCAAAAAGTTGTGATTTGGCATGACTTTGAATATAAAAATTAACATGAAAATTACCAGGTAACATTACCAGGTAACATTATAGATAGACTTAATTTATTGCACACAGAATATTAATAACTTATCCTAACTTATCCTAAAACCTATAAGCTAGAGCAGCCTAATTGCTTTTAGCAATCGTAATCAGACAACTATTGACGAAATTAAAATCCAGACAAGTTATTAGCTGGTTATAAAAATGAACTGTAGCCAGATTTGTTATCTATAATTTAGTTGGAATCTTGTACATCTGGCACAATTAAAAACCCAACTATTATTTCCACTACAAACGCAAATAATTTAACGCCAACGTCTCAACAGTAAAACGTTACCGCAACAATGCTTCTAGATTTCCCTTAAGGCTATTATAGTTTAAGAGTTTACATGAATAAGGTAAAGTTGTTTTTATGATAATAATGATGATACAGGTTAAGAGGGAAGCGAGCTAACCTGGTAAGAGATAAACTTTGCCCTACCGAAGCCTCACATTAGCACATACCTAAATAAATTAGAAATATCCTGAGGTAACCTTATAAACAAAAAGTTACATTCCTGTGTTCAGCCACCAAAAGACGTAACACGCTTTTTAACTTAACATTAGGTGAGATTAAAGTAATTTGTTAACTTGTCAGCAATAAAAGTGTGCGTTTTTAAGTGTATGAACGTGGAGGAAATCAAACTTCTTTGATTTATACAATATAAGTCCGTTAACTTTGCAGAAGCCCAAAACTTTCTACACAATTAGGCGCAAGAGATATGACTCTTTTTACGTTGAATGTAGGACAGCACCATTGAATAATCAGTTGCCTGGTAGAGATTTATTTAAGCTATAAGGCCACGTTTTCAGGCATTTTTATTGTAACTGTTAAATCTCCTATTAATCCTTAATTTTCTAGTCATAGCAGATTATTTAACACTTTTCATAATCTGTAAGTAAAAGTAAGTAAGTAGCAGTCCATTAACGTCCCACTGCTGGGCATAGGCCTCCTCACTCGAAGGAGTGAGGGTTTTTAGAGCATAGACCCACCACGGTGCTCCACTGCGGATTAGCAGGCATAGTACACAACATGTGCACTCTCTATTCCTTCACTCTCATAGTCCGATGTGACGGTAATCCGACACAACCGAAGAGAGATCGGGCGCAGGACCGTCGGCTTAACGTGTTCTCTGAGGCACGGGGATGGATCACACCGTCAGCTTCCCAACTTCGGGCAAATATTGAGAAAATCTTAACAGAAAACTCAATATTGATTTTTAAATTGGCCCGACCCAGGACTCGGACCCAGGACCTCATGTCTGTAGCCGAACATCCTAACCACTAGACCAGTGAGGCATAATCTGAATTTAAGTTAATTTTATTAACAAACTTTTAAGTCTGACAATTATACATACACATACACGTACAGTGAAATAAAAAAAATCGTTTATGAAAGACGTATTAGTTCCTAAATAAGTATTCCAAAATACAAATAAAACTGTAAATAAACAGCCCATTAACGTACCACTGTTAGGCACAGGATTCTTCACTCACTGGAGAGATGATTTTTATAGCATTGACCTATCACGCTGCTGTACTGCGATGTGACAGCAATACGAAACGACCGAAAAGAATTTAGGTGCAGCACCGGCGGCTTCACATACTCTCCGAGGCACGGGGGTGGTTAATTTCTTAACAGAAAACTTAATATCGGTTTTTTATTCGCCCGACACAAGACTCGAATCCAGGACCTCATGGCTGTAGCCGAACAAGCTAACCACTAGACTAGTGAAGAGTTTTACTGTGTTTAGGTATATTTCTGTGATTTTTTTTCAAAATAATTATAAGTAAAGATCGTACCGATGTCTCTCAGACTATTTAAGCAACTGTTGTATTTGAGTACGCCTTAGGGCGAACCCATTCAAGTAACTTTGGGGGGACTATTATGCGTGAACCCAAAACCATTATAAGAAAGCTAAAACAATAAAAGAAAAGATAGTGTTTTTATTTGAATAGTGACTTTACGGAACTGAATCGTTAATATACAAGTATCATGAATTCCATCATGGTATATTTTCAACTTCATTTTCTCTATTGTTTTTGTATGAAATGTTTCTTAGTTGTTTATTACAATCTCCGTTTTATGTCGCAATAACAGAAAGATATACAGACGATTGCTTTGTTTTTTTACTAGCTAACCCCCACAACTTCTTCTGTGTATACTTAAATGTTAGCCTTATAATACGGCGACGTCTATTTTGCCACAACGGGGACTAAACGGCCAGTAGTTGTGCCTCCGCTTTTTAAATCTCTGATACCATCTAAATTATCCACTTTAACGAAACGCTGTTAAGGGCAGTTTTGAGCTACATGAAATATACAACGTATGTAATATATTGAATTGGATAAGGAATAATATTGTATTGTATTAAATACTTCGGCAAGTAACACATATTTTTTTGTAAAATGTAAAAGATTAAAATGGGTACTGTGGGTTATCCTTGGAAAGTAAATGCAAACCATTACTACCTTTTTGTCGATTTTTTAAAGATAAATTAATCCGTACCATATTGATTTGATATATCTCGTAAGATTTAGTCAGTATTTGCAATTTAAGAGCACACAAATGTGTTTGTTGCGACATCACATTACAAATCTTTGATTTTTTTTTTTATTTTCGTAAATAATTATATGTATGTATTATACATATAAACATTCCTCTTGAATCACTCTATCTATTGCTGAAATATTCATAGTTAAAAAGATATAAGCGAAGAAATAGCGAAAGCAACTTCATTTTATACTATGTACGGACGTACGGATGATGCCATAAAATTCATTGTATTAGTTTGATTTAATAAAATAATCAATATAGTAACTTTAACAATTTCTTCTGTTGTTTTTACATGAAATGTATCTTAGTTCATTATTACTAATAACAGAAAAGATATACAGTGGTTTTTTATTCACAATATCCATTAAAGTATTTGTGTTAGTTTGATTGTAATTATATTTAATAATACATAGGATTTAGCTGAATCTAAAGCGATGTATTCTTACACTAAAGCAGTTAATTAAATAGAAAGAGAAGAGAAGAGAAGAGAATAACTCGTTAAAGATCGTGTCAGTTTCCAAACCGAGGCCGTGCCAGGGGTGCTATAAAAAGAGCCGAGAGCGCGGGTTCGGTACGCATTATCAGTGACTGCGTTGACATTGATCGTTGTCTTTGTGATGATCAGTACTGCTAAAATAAATTAACCTGACTTCTGCCTTTATCGTATAGGAAAACTCACTATCATTTATTAATTGTATTGTGTAGTTTATAATTAATGTATTCCTTGTCTTGTAATCTAAAGGTCCTTCTGATTTCTGGATCTCTACCCCCCGTAATCCGACACCTACATATTTTGTCTCTGTGGTTATACTACTTAAAGTATATTTATTAGTTTTATAGTGAGGAAGCCTGCTCCCAGCTGTGGGACCTAAATACGCGTGTAACACATTTGCATATGACGTCATGGTGATTAATGACGTCACTAATAAAGCCGCCCTTTTACTGTGGCTTGCTATCATCAGACGCCATGTCCAGTTAAAGCACAGGGGAATACTATACGGGGTATAAAATTAGGCAAGGCATCCATTCAGCGAGTCAATTTTTCAATAAAAAACATTTATTGCACTCGCGAATGGTAATTTTTTTTGAACACAATGAATTGATGTGTTGTGTACACATTTTAAAATTTTATTTATGTCATCTATTTAACAAAATATTAACTTCTACCTAGGACTGTATTTATGTTTCACAAAAATATTGTTTGTTGTAATAATCGTTGCAGTCTATGCAACGATTATTTGGATTACATTCAAATGTAATATAATGTCTACAATAACTGAAGTTTATTAAATTTCATATATTTATTTAATTGTAAATAGCACATAGATAAAAGAAACTAAGTGAAAAAGTAATAAATGGTGTGATAAGATAATGTTGTAGTATAAAAGATGAAGCAGTGACTAAAATTGAGAAAGGTATGCTTTGATGGTTTGGGCTTTGGGTAAGGATTTATTAGTCAAAAGTGAATGGGCAAGTTGAAAGGGGAAGACCAAGATGAAGGTTCCTGGACCAAATTCAGGACCAAATAAGGGTTAGATCAAGAGTACTCTTAACTCACGAACTTATATGAAAGGTTTAATGAGAATGAAAGACGCGAAGGAGATATGAAAGGATCGTGGCAAGTGGAAGGACATGGTCTTCTCCTATCCCTATGGGAATCGGGCGTGATGCTATGTATCTATATACATTAAGCGTGTCCCGTTATTGTATATTTCAGTCAAATTACACATAACCTTAACACATAAACCATCTTCAAATATCACACTTCCTATGAGTGAAAACCTATAATAATATACATAATAGTTTTGTGTTTATCGTGAAAACGCAGATAGACAGCAGAAGGCTTCGTTTTATAATATATAGGTAAAGTCCATTTCAGAATTGAATCCAAGGAGAAGGAATGTGTTAACAGTAAAAAGAATTACCAAAATGAAGTCAGCATCATCATTATACTGAGTTTCTACACTGCAAAAGACATGAATTCGTTTATTTCCAGTGAATCGCGAGTAGAATAACATGCAAGATTTCGTTGATATAAAAATTGGTGTCAAAAACAGAGTTTTTGCTAACTGATGACAGGTTCACTACCCACGGAAAAGGTGATTTAAAAGAACTTTGCTTCGTCATCGTCGTCGCTTCAACCGATGGACGTCCGCTGCTCTGCATAGGTCTCACGAAATGATGCCCACAAGGCCCGATTTTCTCTGGATCCAGCGGCTACCGGCAACCTTCCTTATATCGTCGGTACACCTTGTGGGGGGTATTCCTACACTGCGTCGCCCGGTACGGGGTCGCCATTCCAGCACTTTCAGGCTCCAGCGTTCATTGGCGCGTCGGACTATATGCCCGCCCTAGGCCATGGGACTATGTCGGTGACTTTGGTTCTACAACGGGTCTCCTCATTTCTGATTTAATCACGTAGAGATACTCCGAGCATAATAGCCCTCTCCATCGCACGCTGAGTGACTTTGAGCTTTCGAATAAGGCCCATAGTCAGCGACCACGTTTCCGGTCCGTAGGTAAGCACTGACAACACACACAGTTCGAAAACCTTGGTCTTCAGGCACTGAAGGATATTGGACGAAAACATCTTTCAGAGTTTCCCGAACGCTGCCCAACCGAATTGGGTTCGGCGATTGACCTCTTTTTAGAAATTGGACCTACTTAGCTGGACTATGTGTCCCAGGTATGTGTACTTGTCAACAATTTCGAGTGTCGAGTTCTCAGTGATGGCTGGGTGGAACGGAGCATGGATATTGGACATAACTTTTGTCTTATCTCAGTTGATTTTTAGGCCCATCAGTTGAGAAGCTCTGCTGCGGTCATCAAGCATTGCATTGAGATCTTCCAGATTCTCTGCCATAATAATCATCGGCAAACCGTAGATGAGTGATGTACTGTAGATGATTTAGAGCGGTGAGGTGAAACCGCGGGGCATTGTTAGTGATAATATAAGGTAAGGTAAGTAGCAGCCTATTAACGTCCCACTGCTGGGCACGGGCCTTCTCACTCCTAGAAGAGAAGATTTTTAGAGCATAGACCCACCACGCTGCTCCACTACGGATTGACAGGCATAGCACACAAGTGTACTCTTTATTCATCGCTCCCATAGACCGACGTGACGTAAATCCGACATAACCGGAGAGAGATCAGGCGCAGGACCTACGGCTTAACGTGCTCTCTGAGGCACGGGCAAATATTGAGAAAACCATAATAGAAAACTCAATATTGATTTTTGAATTGGCCCGACCCAGGTCTCGAACCCAGGACACCATGTGTGTAGTCGAACATGCTAACCACTAGACCAATGAGGCAGTAGTTGATAATTGTTGATAATTTGTTAAAAACAAAAGTAAATCCATAGCAAAAGACGTTGATATAAAATTAATTTATTTTAAGTGGGGTCCAATTAAAATTTTTAACGTACATTTTTCTTATAATAAAATACTTCACCGGCTCTGTAAAGACCTGTACACAAATACTTCAGTAATGAAAGCTAATGGGCCCGTAAAAGAAATCCTAATTACGTATTCAAGAAATTTGAATAATGATTTTCTTCTACCTTTGAGAAACACCGATAATTTTATACTACCGATAATATTACTCTAAAACAAGTAATATTAAAAAAAAAATCGATTCCCACGCCATCTAATACGAACTTTTTAAACTCAATGTATAGAAAGAAAACTTCAAAGCTTTTTCGTGAGCTTTCAATAGACGGCGAAATATTTCGCAAAATAAAATTAAATAACGAATGAATCCTTAAAAAAACTGTATTAACTTCAAGTCTCATCCAATAAAACTTAAAAAAAAATATCTTCAATGAATGTATATGTTTATTAATAATATATAATTTGAACAAGTTATATATGTCAGAGTGCAATAGTCTGTGGAACGCTGACGCCATCTGTCTATCGGCGTAGGGCAGAGTCAATAGTGACAAACCGGCGCGCGTCTCTCGGTAGTTCTCGAGTTACGGGCCGTCGGTGCAGTCGACTTTTTAAACTGTCGCGTTCCTAGTGTGACGGACACGTCCTTACATAAATATATATACAATTTATATACAGACATACATAAATGTATATATAAAAATAAATAAATGCATTATATGTATTCAGAAATATAATTATATACATCCTTTTTTATTTAATAATATATAAGTGATACTGGCAACCTACACAAGCCTTGTTATTTTGAAAAAAGAAAAAAAAGAGAAAAAAACGAGAGGGCCATGGAATTTGCGCGGGGGAAGAAAAAAAAGAGGACGTACGGTTTTTTTATTCTTGTGTTAGTTTTTACAAATAATATTTTATCTTTTAAAATAGGGTTTTGTGTAAATTAATAAAGTGGTGAGGTGTTGAAGTACATAAAGGGATTGGAGTAAGATGCATTAAAATATATTTAAATATACATGGAATGGATGTCACACGAATATACGAGTATATATTGTCATTTAAGTTATTTTCAATATTATCATTATTGCTTTTATATCATATTCAATTATTAGATTAGATGTCTTTTAATTAATATATATTATTATTATTATTTATATAATATATACACATATACTGTAGTGATATATGGATATATATAAATATGTATATTATTGAAGTATATATTTCGAACGAGCGTGCTTCGGCNGAATATAATAATGGGAACGTCATGTCACGCCATCTCTTTACCTCTGACGCTCTAAAAGGATTTGGATTGCTATGGAAACAACATATTTAGGGGTTCTAACTAGCTAGACGATTACACTTGGCCAAATATATATTTTATTATACTTCAACATTGCCTTTAAACTATGTCAGATGCGCGACTCTGTATATATGTATTTTATAATGTATTTCGTACATCGTTTCGGTGAGACGAGGTCGATACAGTTACACTAGGTATCATTATTCATGGGAACAGTAAGTGATTGAACATCATAATCTGAGTTAATTAATAAAGTGTTTGATTGCACCAACATTACCCACCAACGCTCACAGTAGGGAAATTATGGATGCCATTAATGACGATGTCGGTGGAGAACCCTACGCTTTATGCACTCCTTCTCTTTATTCTTCGACATATATATTATAAAGCTGACGAGTTTGTGTGCTTGAACGCGCTGATCTCAGGAACTACTAGTTCGATTTTAAAAATTTTTACAGTGTTATATAGCCCATTTATTGATAAAGGCTATATATTATATATCATCACACTAAGATCAATGGAAGCGGTGCATCAATGAAGAATGTTTCAAAATCCGGGGTTTTCCCTTTTGAGAGCTTTCGCTGCGTGCACTGTACAAACGGTTAAAGTTTCGTAAAAATCATGTATATCAAAATTGATCCTCATTGAACGTTCTAAACAAAATTCCACGACAGCTTTTGTCTATCTTTTAAAGTTGGCTCACTATAATCTTTATTATGTTAGCAAAACCTGTTCTGACATAATGCTTTACTTGAGATGGTATTTTTTGTTCTTTAAAACCACGCAAGTAACACCGCGAGGCACATCTTATATATATAAGAAGACTGTAAATTGATTACAAGGAATTCAAAATAGGTAACTAAGTATTTAGGATCCATATGACATGAAACGTTTGTGTTTCATCTTATTTCATCTACAGTAACAACACTAGTTCTCGCAGCTCCGTGATTAAGTTAACCGAAAAAAAAAATATTATTAGAAATATTGCCAAGGGAGGCGACCGGAAATTAAACAGTCGACTTCCGTTCCCATCGTCTACCTTTCTTTTTATTAATTTCAAAGAACAGGACAAAAGTTAATAGAATACGACTTTCGCGCTACAGTATCGTGTTCTATAACCACAATAGCTAACTTTATTATAATACCCATACACATGGAATAAATGAGTGGATTGAAACTGAATGACAAAGTAAGAAAAGTCTGAAAAGAGAACGTTGTGGTATAAAAGAAGATGTAGTGACTAAAAACGAGAAACCTATGCTTAGATGGTTTGGGCATGTAGAGAGAATGAATGAAAGGAAACAGACAAATAGGATTCACGAGTCAAGAGTAAATGGGAAAGTTGGAAGATGAAGACCAAGGCGAACGTTCCTGGACCAAATTCAGGATATTTTAAATAAGGGCCAGGTCAAGTACTCTAAACCGACGAAATTGTATGAAAGGTTTAATGAGAATGAAAGAAGCGAAGGAGATATGCAAGGTTGGTGGCAAGTGGAAGGACGTGGTCTTCGCCTACCCCTATGGGAATGAGGCGTGATGCTATGTATATATGTTAGGTAAAAATATTAGTAGTCTACATAAAATAAACAACTTATTTCCAACTTATCAACTTATATCTGCCACGAGGCAGGAAGTGTGGGACTTGCAAGGCCAGGATGCCCACTAAAAGCCACCGACACCCTCTTCACCTTGAATTGGGAGTGTCAGAGGCTCCCTTGCGCATTCACCGTGACACTGCCGGATGAAACCGACTGAGCATGTTCAAGGAGGAGACAAGAGATGTTCGTAAATACGCTTCCTGCTGCCCAGCCTCCTCTTCCGAAGGGGAGCAGCATCTGCTGCAGATTGTTCGCGGCGAGGACGAATCACCTCCACCGTGACTACTTGGAGACTCGAGATCCTCCTTCTAAGCTTGAATCAAGACTCTATCGGCAAGGGCCCTAACTCTTTGGACCTCGTGAATTTCGAGACGGTCACCTTCAGACCTAACGGCAACCCTGCACTGGTAAGTTGCTGCCAGTACATCCGCAATTCCCATGGGTAGAGGTTAGGGGGTTCGGAGTCTTGGTAGCAGAAGTCGCACGTATGCGCTTCATGCTTCATCCTATTGAATGGTAGGCCTTCGTGGTCAGTGTCATCCGGGTCACTAGAATGAAATGCAGCTAGGGATCCGCTAATCATGGATGAGGAGGGATCCGCTGGGTTTTAGTGGGTATTCTGTAATCTGTGAGTCCCACACTCCCGATTGGAAAGTCTTTCATCGGAGTGCGTAAAGGTATTTCCCAGCGCAAAAAGAAAAGGGGGTTCGGGCTAGAATGCTGACTCACTGTATTGTTAACGCGAACAAACTATAGTACACTAACAAGAAAGAGAACGCTGTAAAATGCACGCTTCAGTTAAGAGACAGGTGTTTTTCAGAATAAAATAGTGTTCAACGAGTATCTGTAATTTAAAAAAAAATGTAAATATTGTTGTTATGTAAATCGGTTCAGGCGTTTAGGAAGGCTGCTGATACACGGTTAAGTTATTGTATTTTCTTTTTTAACTTTTTTAGTGATGTATAATCACACAGTTTTTTTAGTGTGTGATAGATAAATGTATAATAAAGTATACATTTTTCTATCTACACAGGGCAACGTATATGTATACGCGTGTCAACCGATCCCCTAAGACCTGATTTTTCCTAATCTAAGTAGCTCGGAACATATCGGTTGGATGGTTTAAAAATCCGTAAAGGCCATATAAAAAGAATTGCGATTTATTATTACAAAAAGGGTAATAGAAAACTGGACGAACTCGCTGGCATAAAGGTGCGAGAACTCGCTTCTAATTCCTGGAAATTTTATTATGTGTAAAGACGCTTAACAAAAAAGTGTGTACCGATACCACTAACCAGTAAAGGTATTATCTATGGATACCATGATATGTAAGAACCATAAGAGGAATCTCTCGCTCTCTCTCTCTCTCTCTCTCTCAGTCGGTCCCTTATATCTAAGGATCTTGGTCAGAGTAGCATCTGATACTGACCAAGACTGATTTTCACTTAATCATTGGTGGGTCGCGGTCTTCTTAACACTCGTCGCCACATCTCGAATGCATCAATTCTTTGCCTCTCTCTGGCCGAGATGGTCCACGTTTCCATTTCATACGGGAAGAGAAGGAAAACCAGGGCATGGATTAACCTGATCTTGGTTTTGATACCAATTCCTCGTTTCTTCCAGATGTTGCTTAAACGAGTCATAGCATCTTTTGCCATCCCAATTCGCCTTTTATCTCAGGGGCACATTTACCATCATTGTATATTTGGGAGCCTAAGTAAACATAGTGGTTGACGATATCAATACCGGAAATGATGCAGGTCACATTAGTTAGCTTTTCGGCTCTATCCACTATCATCAGTTTAGTCTCTGCTCTGTTTGCTACGAGCCCGATATTGCCACTTTCTTGCTCAAGCCTTTGAATGAGAGGTATAACCATCTCATATTTTAGAATGAAGAACGTTCAGAAATCATTTGTCGGGTACAGCATATGTAGTTTTAATGAGATGCCCGAATCACTTTTGGCTTTTCCTCCACATATTTTCAAGAAATATATTAAGAACATTCTATTACAAAATGTATATTATAATGTTGAAGATTATTTAAGTGACAAATGTTGGACTTGATTCCAGTTGCATATAAAAGCTAAGCACATTGTAACCTGTAAAAACTGTTTTTAGGAGTAACCGTTGAGTTTCTTGCCGGTTTCTTATTAGCGTAATCAACTTTCCGAACCGTTTACTTTGTTATCAACAGACAGACTACTGACGATTCAAAAAAGGCTTTTGAGCTTACTTGAATATAGAATATTTTGATTTTGATTTCGTAACTCCATTATTACCATCTGGTGACATTACAGTCAAACACTAACCTGTCAGCAATGAAGAAAATTCACGAGTAATATAAATGAAACCAGCACAAATTGTTTCCATTTGCATTAACATTGAACATAATAGCAATTCAGGAATAGTTACCGCGGAAAGTTATTTACGAGACGTTTCAACCAATTACCCTTAATTACGTAAGTACTGCCAAATCACGACCCCCAATCTCCTAAGTGTTGTACACATCTAAAGAGGCACCCTATCTCGGTACATTAATAAAAGACGCCCTAGAATATAAACAATATGCCATTAAAATAACATTAATCATCCCAAAGGCCTACAGTTTGGAAGTTTGGTGCGCTAAAACGACGCTAAGCGGTAAAACTCCGGCCGAGATTGCGGGATACATTATATTCATGTGTTTACGATTCATAGCGTAACACGGATTTACGTGTTGAACTTTATATGACTGATGATTTGAATTCGTACAGTGTTTATTATAAAACGGTTTTACTTAGCTTGACCTTTTTGTTTATTTGGATACAATTTAATAATAGAATGTTGACCCCCTTTTTCGTCGACATATTAATGTGACATTTGGTACTCTGCATGCTACAATAGTTAACACCCCCCGTAATCCCCTTGCGGGTGGAATTTCGTAAAATCAGTTCTTAGCTGAGCTCTACTCGGAAAAAGGAATATTCTTGTCAAATTTCAAGTCTCTACGCCTTACGGTTCCAGAGATCTTCGAGAGTCTCTGCCATAATGACTAAATCATCGGCAAACCGTAGGTGAGTGATGTATTCGCCATTGATGTTGATGCCCAATCCGTTCCACTTCAAAATATTAAAAAGGTCTACCAGCACCGCAGTGAAGAGCTTCAGGGAGATAACATCTAAAAATTATGTCTAATATCCTTGTACAGCCACACCCACTCATCGTTGAGAATTCAGCTCTCGTAAATGTTGAGGTGTTGCCAGCGATGAACGACGGTTCTGAGATGTGGTCGCTGACTATGGGCCTCATGCGGAAGCTCAGAGTCACTCAGCGAGCGATGGAGAGAGCTATGCTTGGAGTGTCTCTATGTGGTCGAATCAGAAATGAAGAGATCCGTAGTAAAACCAGAGTCACCGACATAGTCCTACGAATCGCACATAGTCCGAAGGACCGATGGACATTGGGGGCCGAAGGTCCTGGAGTGGCGACCCCGCACCGGACGGCGCAGTGCAGGCCCCCCACAAGGTGGATCGATGGTATAAAGAGGGTCGCTGGTAGCCGCTGGAGCCGCACAACATACACAGCGTCTTCGCCGGCAAAGACGGTCCCCGCTATCTGACGCACCCCGGCCGCGGCCCCAAGTCGCGGACCCATGGGTGTCAAGATTAGGCACCTGTCAGATTGTACTTTTCAGCAGCAGCAAACGTTGCTCTAAGGTCCGAGTCTCGCAGGAGGCACCCTTAGAGCAATGTTTCCCCCACAACGGAGCATGGCCCTTTTACGGGCCCACCCCTCGGCAGAGCTTCTGCGCTCGCCACCCCTCTCGGTTACGCTGTCAAAGCCAGTAGGGCTAACAGCAACTACACACTTCGAAAAAAAAAAGCCGCTGGAGCCAGGCGGCGCAAGATCGGACCTTGTGGAGGTCATTACGTGAGACTTATGTCCAGCAGTGGGCGCCATCGGTTGAAGCGACGTCCACTATCACTTTTCATACTTTCTGCATTAATAAAAATAAGGTTTCGCTGATATTTTTGTGTTAGTCAGCAGAGTATTTTAATATTTCTTCCAGAATAATTCTTTGTGACAAGTAAAATAAACTTTTATGTTTCGCTTCGCCGTATTTAAGTCACAATGAGGTTTCGCCAACAATAACCGACTAAACGCTTGAATTGTTTGAGTGAAAAGAGTTAAATAAAGGAGCAATCCGACTGTAGTGTAAACGTGCACTTGGCAACCGCGGTTCCCGTTTACTTTTATAAATATTTACGTTGGATTTAGAACTATAATTTATTGGACATTATTTTTAAAATGAAGAGTGAAACTTCTTTGGCTAATACTGTATAAACTCGAGAACGACTGGACTGATTTGGCTAGTTCTGGTTTTGAATTAATTGTGGAAGTCCAGGGAGGGTTTAGTAAAAAGTAAAATGTTTCAAAAGTAGTGAAATCAACAATATCTCCCTTAGAAAGTATTCCTACCTATCGAACGTTTGATGTCCTTCCCGCCGTTAAGAAATCAAATTAATTTTAAAAGAATATCTTTTTCATTTATATTTGACATTTTCCATTGACAACCAACAATATCTGATCGCAAATATAATATTTCACGGGTCTTTGACGGGAATATGGGCGTGAAGATCGCGTTTTTATGATCACGAATTCTTTTTGTTCCGGTTCAGTTTTGACCACATTTTTTACTAAAGTTGAAACATTTCTTATTTATTGATTCTGAGGCGGTACGAAATTTTCCGGGTCTGCTTGTTTTATAAAATAATGTTATTTTAAATTTATCTTATAACTAGCAGATCCGACAGACTTCGTTCTGTCAAAAAGATTTGGTATGTAGCAGATTTCAGTTTTACGAATGATTTACAAAATGAAATTACAGCAGTACTAAATATCTATAACTCTTACATTTTGTGACTATTCGATTGATTTTGTACTTTGTGCAGTGGTAATAAAGTGCAAATTGACTCATTGACGTTAGGAACACAAATACATTGCTTAGACAACAGTGAGTACTTGTAATTTATTTTGAACTTTATTGAATAGCGATAAAGGTCAAATTGACTTTACATTTTAGTTAGAAAACGTTTGTTTTCCTGTAATTCGAACTTCTCTCGCCGTAAGCACTATCCTTGGACTTCAACGAGCATTTGAGAAAAAGAATTGTCAAAATTGACCCAGGCGTTGTTGAGCTATGCGCTTTCCAACACATTTTGATATTATAGATATATGTAATACATTTATTTTGTTAAACTAATAGAGCCAACATGCACTTATACATAGAAACGTATACGTATTTCGTAACTTATAACGTAATTTATAACCGACATGAATAAAAGGTTATCAATTCGTCTGTATTTTTGTTATTTTTGTTACCTAAAAACTTCCGACTGGGTAAACCAATCTTGATATAATCTATACATTAATTCGAGAAGCAAACTTTTTACGAAAATTACGCGGCCGGATCTTTATTTTAAACATTATTTGGTTCTTTTTCTATTTAAATTTCATACAATTGGCTGAAAAATAACAGTGTCACTTTGCGAAATCTATGATATAGAAATAAAGACTTAGATAATAGAACTTTTATAATGATCAAACTTATAATTAAAATTAATAATTGTCGAATTTCAACCTCTGGGCGACATTTTTATGTCATTGGTTATTTTGTTTGAAAACTCAATGGTAATAAATCCATTTATTCACTAATAACGTTTAAAACAACTTTCAACAGCACGTATATCTATTTTTGAAAAGTTTCGAAGTCTCAATCGTTGTGGCCACTCCCAGATGGACCCCATCCCCCTAAATTTGTCCCTGAACGTTTATAACCCATAGATTCTCTAAATTAGAAAGTATTTTAAAAATATCACCATTAAATAATGATAAATTTAAGATCAATAATAATGATTTGAATCGATCAAAATATCATAAGATACGGAATCGCTGTAATACAATGTGTCGAGATGCACAAAGACGCCACATCCATAAATCAGTCGAGAACGGCGACACAGCTAAAACATGGAAATTTCTTGAAACACTAGGAGTTGGTAAATCTTCCACAAACACTTCTTTCAATATTGATATTGAACTTTTAAATAGACACTTTTCCCTTTCTGATACAATTGATAATGCTGATAAAGAAAGCACTCTCAATATGTTATCATCTTTAGCAACTCCTGACTTTCCTCCGTTTATTTTCAGATCCTTCACTGAATGTGATGTTAAAAGGGACGTACTTTCCATATCCTCGAATGCTGTTGGTACTGACAGCATTAGCCGTAATATGGTCATTCCTATAATTGACATAATATGTCCTGTCCTGACCCATATCCTAAACTATTCAATCCTTACTAGTGAGTTTCCTGAGTCCTGGAAGCTTGCGCAAATCACTCCTATTCCCAAAAAGTTTAAACCATTAAATTTATCTGATTTTCGACCAATATCCATATTACCCTTCCTCTCCAAAGTTTTAGAAAAGCTAGTATTCCAACAACTTGTCCATTTCCTCAACGCACATACCATCCTAAGTCCATACCAATCTGGTTTCCGAGCTGGCCATAGTACGGTTACAGCTTTAGTCAAAATCACTGATGACATTCGATTGGCTATGGAAAGGAAACAACTCACTATTTTGGTATTGCTGGATTTTAGCAATGCGTTTAATAGTGTCGACCACAATATTCTATTAAGTCTGTTACGTTCTATTAACATATCTCCATCGGTGTTGGCTTGGTTTCAGAGCTACCTTGGTGGCCGTCAGCAGCGTACTCGGATTGATGATACCTACTCATCCTGGTGCGCTGTTGGTGCCGGGGTACCTCAGGGCGGTGTCTTATCTCCTTTGCTTTTTGCCATTTTCATTAATTCTATTTCTAATAAAATTTCTTCTCTCTACCACATGTATGCAGACGATATCCAAATCTACAACTCATGCAGACCTGAACATTTACCAAGCGCTGTATCCAAAATCAACGAAGACCTTTCGATGATCTCCAAATGGAGCAAAAATTTTGGCCTAAGTGTTAACCCGGCAAAATCACAGGTCATCATTATTGGAAGTCCGGGTATGATCGCTAGGGTTGATATGCAGCATCTCGCTCCTGTAATTTATAATAACATTATAATACCGTATTGCACATCAGTCAAAAACCTAGGTTTGCTTTTCGATCAGACTCTGTCGTGGTCTCCGCACATCCAGCAATTGAGCTGTAAAATATTCAGTGCAATAAGGTCGCTACGGCGTCTGCAGTCTTTTCTCCCCATTCCTACTAAAATTATGTTAGCACATTCTCTTCTTCTCTCCATTCTCGATTATGCTGATGCAAGCTATCTCAATCTAACAGAGGACTTAACAAATAAACTTGAGCGACTTCAAAATCTTGCTATCCGGTTCATATTTGGCTTACGCAAATATGACCATGTATCCGCTTTCCGTCAACAGCTCAAGTGGCTCTCCATACGAAATCGCCGGAATATGCATATACTTTCTCTTCTGTACTGTGTGTTATTTCACCCTAATACGCCTGTGTATCTAAAGGACAAATTTGAATTTCTTGGGAAGCACTCCAAAGACTTACGGTCGACTCAGAATTTTATAATAAAAGTGCCACTTCATAGAACCAAATTCTATGAACATTCGTTTGCTGTCCAGGCGACCAAATTATGGAACGCGTTGCCCCGTTATATCCGGGAGGCAAAATCACTAGCGACCTTTAAAAACCTAACAAAAAAACACTATCTCTTGGAGAAGAATTAAGTATTGACGACATTATATGTATATATTCACATATATGTAAGTTTATGTATGTTATATATATTAATATGTTGATATATATCTATTATTGTATATGTATTAGGATGTAGTTATTTGTGTGTATGTTTATGTTATTGCCTACCTTCCTTCTTCGCTACTTACAGCTTTTTAAACTCAAGGTTGTCTGGAAGAAATCGCTATTAAGCGATAAGACCGCCTGTTGTACTTTCTTTCTCTATTTAGTTAAGTTTATTATAATGTATTACTTTTAAGGTGCAATAAAGTGTATAAATAAAATAAAATAAATAAATAAAGCGTAAAAAGCCAGTTGTTTTATCTCATACCCCACGTATCGGCTGTCGGCTAAATTCGGATTCATGTATTCATGAAATAATTTCATTTTATTGTAGCTCGCGTGACTCAGTAAAAAACGTTTGCCCTCACTTGGTGTTAGGCGAAATAGCGACGAAGTTTTGTCTTCAAAAGTGTTTGTTGAATTATTTCGTATTGTATAAAATGCTATTAAGTTAATGAAAATAGATTTGAACAGAAAACCTAGATTTCAGAATTGCAATTTCGAAGAGCAAGGTAAGTAGCAGTCTTTTAATGTCCCACTGCACAGGCCTAATCACTCACAGGAAAGAGGATTTTTAGACCATAGACCCACCATGCTGCCCCACTGCGGATTGGCAGATGGAATACACAAGTGCAGTCTCTATTCCTTCGCTGTCATAATCCGATGTGATGGGAATCCGACACGACTGGAGAAAGATCAGGCGCTCGACCAACTTCCCAACTTCGGGATAATATTGAAAAAATCTTAATGTCAATATTTAAATTCACCCTATCCGGGACTTGAATCCAGGACCATGTCTGTAGCCGAACCACCAATAAGGTAGTCTTCGAAGAAGTACTTCGAAGAAGCAAATTATTCAAATAAAAAGCTATTAAATTATTATCTATATGTACGTGAAGCGAAAACTTTGTATTAAATTTCCCAGTGTCATAGTTTATATAGAGAACAATACATTTAATCAGTAAAAAAACATTTATATAACGTATATATACTTATTTACCAATCGCTGCCAAATAAGTCAAACGCCGTAAGGTAACATTACTCATAAAAAAGTTTACATTGTCAAAAGCACTAAGGATTTTACATTAGAAAAGTTACTATCGTGGTTAAGTGTTTAAATTTCTTATATACTACGTATTACATATGTATTTTTACTGAATATATGTCGGAAAATAAGAGAGAACGGAGAAACATAAAGCACAGGGGCGTAGGGTTCTCCGCCGACATCGTTATTAATTGGATCCATTATTTAATTTCTTATTCCGTGGGCGTTCGTGGGTAATGTTGGTGCTATCAAACACTTTGTTAACTAACTCGGATTATAATGTTCAATCACTTAATGTTCCCGATATCAATTTACACAAACTCATTAACAATAATATCTAGGAACGCGACAGTTTCAATAGTCGACCACTCCGGCCTTCCGCCGCTCGAGAACTGCCGAGAGACGGGCCGGACTGCCACTTATTGACTCTGTCCACGCCGGAAGATGGCGCCAGCGTTCCACAGACATATATATCAATATTTAGATGTTTGGCAAATTACTGTGTAACCTTGGCGAAATCTATAATTACAGAATTTGAGTAATGTTCAAATTTATAATTTAATATTATTTACGGTTGAATTTCGATCACTAGGCTAGCATTAATTACGATAAAAAATAAAACTTGGCAGTATTTTTGTAAGTTATTGTTTTAAAGTATTTGTTGAATGGTTTCGTATTGTTTAAAATGCAATGAAAATTGATCTGAGTACTGATTATTTTTCTTTCAACCAAGGAAACTAGAAAACATAAAGATCCTAGATCCAATAAATGAAAGCTAAGTGGAAAATCATACGATAATTATGAAAGGGTTTTTAGAAGATAAAAATGATAATTAATTATTCAATTAAAATGAAATAACAATTAAAAGTAACACTCTACGGAGGTTTTTACGAGTTCTTCTTAAAAAAAGTTTGTTTAATCATATCGTATGTTTAAAATGAATATTTTATTTGTTACAGGCCGCTGCTGGTAAAGGCTGGGTAAAGAACACGGATAGCCCTCCTACAGGTTATTATAAGTGTTTAACAGTCATGATTGCTTCGGCAAATACCTGTACCAAAATGTTAGCTGTGACCCGTCAGCCAACTGTCACGCATGTTGTGCTTCTTTAGATATAACTCACCACACGGTGGCAGAACGTCCCGCCTGGGGATCTCAACGACACATTATGGCATCGCAGCTCGGCACGGACATCTAACAAGCAAGTATTATAGATGCCATACTCATCAGTGAGCATGAAAGTTCCTGCACCAAATTGGCCGGGCCCACTTGTCGTCAGTGTGGCGCAGCTATCGATTCAGCGCTTCACACTGTGGCAGATTATGCGGCCTGGAAATCTCAGCGTCACCTCCTGGTGGCGATGATCGGCGGCGACCTCTCGTTGGGGAGCATTGTAGGTGCAATGCTCTCCACTGAGAGATGGTGGAGAAAAAGGCTTGGAGGGCGGTTGCCTCCCTTTGCGAGATTGTCATCACACTTAAAGAAGCAAGGCAAAGGATAGGGTTAATGCAACCGAAGCACTCCAGCACCGAGATAGAGGAGTAGAAAACAAATGGCGCAGGTTTATGCCTCTCGTCCCCCTTTAGAAGACCTGTGAGCCGGAGGCAACCGGGGGGCCAGGGAGGAATGCTTCAATGAACCTCTGGCTACTCGCTCACCTTTGATGACAGTCCCACTGGATTTTAGTGGATATTGCGAGTTTTTTCCCCTCGCGAGGTCTCACACTCCCGACCAACCAGTCAGGGTGCGTAAATGCATTTCCCAGAGGTCGTTGCTGGTAAAGTGAAAACCTCCCGCCTGTATATATTCAAAAGAATTTGAAAATGCAATTTCCTAAAGACCTCTGCTTAATATTTGCATTATTGGGCCATCAAGGCTTTAATAGTTTATATGGCGTTTATGTATGCATTGACATTGTAATATAAAAAGTTGACAAAGGAAAAAGAAAACGTAACAAGTTTTCTTGCGGTCTCGCACCGAAAATAAATTTGATCAGATAACATATAATTGTGAAAGTTCAACATACAAACCGACTGTACAAAAAGATAATGCACTGCAACTACAATCGCGATAGTGTTTTGTGCTAAGCGTCGGGTGACACGAAGTTTGACAAGATGATTTGGTTCACCCGAAAGTTTATACAAATTAGCTCCGATATATTTTAAATCCAGTAAAAACCGACCAGATTTAGCTGTAGCATAATCTGATAAACCTTATGGTTATGAAATTTTCCGTTCCCAAAGATTCTTCGAGATAATAAATACATAGCATCACTCCTCATTCCCACAGGGGTAGGCAAAGACCACGTCCTGCCACTTGCCATGATCTATGCATATCTCCTTCGCTTTTTTCATCCTCATTAAACCTTTCATACAAGTTCGTCGGTTTAGAGTACTCTTGGCTTGGCCCTTATTTAAAATATTCTTGATTTTGTCCAGGAACGTTCCGCTTGGTATTCTCCTTACAAGTTTCCCATTCACTCTTGACTCATAAAACCTTTTTTCAGTCTCCTCTCATGCATTCTCTCTACGTGCCAAAACCAAGTATACCTTTCTCAATTATAGACACTAAATCTTCTTTCATACCACAATGATAATAAATAACCTAGTAAAATTTACCTATCCTAGTAATTTAACCTATAGTAAAATTTGCGTTTTCATACGATGCTGTACACAACCATTAAAAGGAAAATCACATTTTTCCTAGTTCCCCTGCAGCCACCTGACACTGTATAATCATTTAACATCAGGGGAGAATCAGAAACACATCAGCACTTTGTCAATACATTACAAAAAAATTAGTTTATTTGTTTGGGATATAATGGAGAAAATGTTCCAGTGGTATGCAAAATACAAAATAAAACTCATATATCGGAGCAACTCAAAGTTTTTTCTAGTATTACAATAACTATATACTCGTAAATAGAAGTCCGAGTCATATAGTTTCCGGAACGCCAGCGCCATCGATCGGCGCTGGACATAGTCAATGAGTCACAGGTCGGCGGCATTCTCGACAGTCCTGAAGTGACGGTCCGCCAGAGCGGTTGACTATTGAATGTGTCGCGCGTTCCTATCTATCTATTACTGTTAATGTATTTGTGTAATTTGATATTGGAAACATTGACTGATTGAACATTATAATCTGAGGAAATTAACAGTGTTTGATTGCACCAATATTACCTATGCTCTTTTTCTCCGACATATTTGTGTATGTGTATGAGTGAATATTTATATACTTGTTCATTTCCTGAAGTATACTTTGACAAAACATTATTTCTACATTACATTAGTGAAACTTCTTTAAACTCGTGAGGGTAATTTATTTACGGATAAAACGCGTGATTAGCGTAACGAAGATGTGCAGCGTTTAAAAGTTGAGTAGTATTAATATTTACAAATAACATGTGGCATTTAATTTGCCACTCGTCATTTAATAATTGGATACACAACTTATCATAAAATATCTTTATTTTCTCTCCCACTCAGCCTCGGAAACCTAAAGTTTTAGATTTATATAAATATAAACAAGACTTAAAAATTAATTTGCCAAAGAAGTTTCACTTCTATCATGTGTATTTTGTACGCACGCAATTTTGATTTTTTTAACAAGAGACTGTAGTTTATATCACTGTAATAAAAGTATGAAGAAAATGTAATAAATATAATTACGATAGGATAATCTAAAAACAAAATTACAACAATTTTTCATTATCTTTAGAATTCCCCATTACACACGTTTACATAACAAACATTTAAAGGAAGGGATTTCAAAAACCTCTTTAAATTTCCTACACAATTTGATTGTAATCTCCAAAGCAATTTGGATTCCTCTTTCTTACAGCCAATATAATTACGAAGACACAATGAAAGTTCACTTAGTTAAGTTACAAACATAATTTAAGCGTAAATAGATTGAACTAGCTAAAACTACTTAACAGTAAGCGTGTTAGGTTCAATTAGGTAAAACTAAGTAACAACAATTTGCCCTAACAAATGGATATAGACTAGACTTCTCATAATTGAATTGAAATGGTCCCAAATTAATAATACTACATTATTTATTAACGAACGTATCTATAACTTTGGATATGCCTAAAGATAATTTCTTGAAATGTGTCAAAAAAAATTTACAAAAGGCATATTATAATGTTGGAGATAATTTAAGCGACAAAAATGTCTGGACTCACAATTTAACCTACAAAACTATTTTTTAAAGAGTAACCTCTGAGTTTCCAGCCGGTTTCTTCTCAGCGGAAACAATTTTCCGAATCAGTGTGAGATTTGTTACCAACAGAGATAATATTGACGATTCAAAAGTGCTTTTTAAAGTTAGTTGTATTACGAATGTTTTAATTTGATTAGTAAAAAAAAGTAGTGAGTAAGTAGTAGTATGTACAATTTTATATGTATTGTATAATTAGTATGTCTTATAGAGATATAACGTTAATGTCTGTACTTCTTTGCACCTTCCGCTTCTGCTTACTTCTCCTCTCATCAAAGGTTGCCTGTAAGAGATCGCTATAGCGATAAGGCCGCCTTTGCGCACCTCGCTATCCTTAACATTGTTTATTTCTAAAAGTAACTTGTAATGTGTTTGTGTGCAATAAAGTGTAAATAAATTAAAAAAAAAATAGTAGCCCATTAATGTCCCACTGCTGGGCACAGGCCTCCTCACTCATGTGAGAGAATGGTTTTAGAGCATAGACCCCCACCACTCTGCTCCACTGCGGATTGGCAGGCATAGTACACAAGTGTACTTTCTATTTCTTCACTCTCATAGTCCGACGTGACAGCAATCAAACGCGGAAAGAGATCAGGCGCAGGACCGACGGCTCAACGTGCTCTCCGAGACACGGGGGTGGATCACACCGCCAACTTACCAACTTCGGGAAAATATTGAGAAAGTCTCAAGATTTTGAATTGGCCCGACCCGGGACTCAAACCCAGAACCTAATGTCTGTGGTCGAACATGCTAACCACTAGACCAATAAGGCAGTCATTTGATTAGTATTATTACAAAATAACTAGCTAAGCCACGCTATTTCGAGTCTGTACACTTGAATCAAAGTATTGATGCTTATATCGGATAACCAGCAAAAAAGTTTAAAATCTGTTGAATAGTTTCTAAGTTCGAGTAGTGACGCACACACACACAGAGAGAGAGAGAGAGAGAGAGAGAGAAGGATAGGGCGAGAGAAAGAGAGAGAGAGAGACAGTTAGAATAAAAAACTAAATAGAAAGAGATAATAATAATAGAGGAAGATTATAAACTATATAACACCACGTTATAAGCAGTAAGAGAGGAAAATTTTCAAAAAGGAGGGGTTCTTTTTTTTACATGAGAGCTTTCATTGCGCAACATACAAACATCATGAAATTGTTTCCTGTTAAAAAATCCACAAAAGCATGTTTATCTTTTATGGTCGTCTCTTTTTAACCTTCATTACGATTATCATATTTATTCTCTCCCTGACCCTATTCCTCCGTTATTACTGTCTGTACCACATAAAAATAAGATTAAATATGATCTGTTCTTGCGCTGCCTGGCTCCAGCGGCTACGGCGACCCTCTTTATATCAACGGTCCACCTTGTGGGGGGTCTGCCAACACAGCGCCGTCCGGTGCGGGTTCACCAATCTAGCACCTTCGCCCCCCAACGTCCATTGGTCCTTCAGACTATGTGCCCCGCCCATTGGTACTTAGGGTTCGCGATTCGTAGGACTATGTCGGTGACTCTGGTTCTACTACGGATCTCTTCATTTTTGATTCGATCACGTAGAGAAACTTCGAGCTTAGCCCTCTACATCGCACGCTGAGTGACTCTGAGCTCCCGCATGATAGCCCATAGTCAGTGGCCACGTTTCAGAACCGTAGGTCATCGCTGGCAACACGCACTGCTCGAAGACTTTGATCTTCAGGCACCGGGGGTTATCGGACGAAAATATCTGGCATAGCTTCTCGCTTGTTATCGATCATTATCGATCATTATTATTGGATTACTATATTTGTTGATTATGCTGAGGTCTTTGTAATTATAACAGTAAAACGTTTACATGTGCTACATCCTGTTTAACGCTATTTTGGAAATTGTATCAAGTTTAATCACAGCTTCTGTTTATTACTATGTGATTGGTGGAGTTATTCATTTTGAATGGGGAGTTTTATAAGGGGCGGGGAGGGGGTAATAGAAATAGCCATGAGAATGAGGAACATTCGCCTGGTGATAGTTCTCAGTTGATATCAAAGTTATCTATTGGTATTGTGTTTTAAGTCATTCAAAGTGTGTTATATAATAATGAATAGTATTACTTAACCTTCAAATTAGTGAGTTACATTGATTTACTACTTCTAAACATAATAATGGAGTCGTCTTGATATATCCGAATTAACCGATAACCCGTGGTCTATTGGAGTTTTTATTTATTCATCAAAATAAAGTACATTTCCAATAAAATAATTCTTCTATGATAAAAAAAACATCCTTCCCTAATCAAAACAAACAGAAAAATAATTTATGAAAATTAATGAATAACAAACAGTTCGGTTGGGAGACAATAATAAAAACAACTAAAGTTCAACATAATTGCTGTAATTAATTAAACAATATTGAGGTATATTTTAAAGAGGTTTGGGCAGGATTACGTCGCTATTTTAAATACCATTCCCAATATATATAAAGTCACTGAAAGGTAAATTTATGTAATTAAAGTAGAATTAACACGTTCGCTGCATTACGAGATCTATCAGATCACGTTCAGGACTTTCGTTTCGTTCGTTTTCGTCGAAACCACACGATTAGAGTCAACACACAATGTGTTGACTCTAATCGTATGGTTTCACTCCTTTAACATGTAAAGTTCTTTTAGTATGAGGAAGACAAATATACATATTTGCTTCCTACTTAAAGGTGAATTCAAGGACTTAAATAAATAGTGATGGATTAAGTCCCTAACGCATAGTAGTATAATTATTTGCATTCCTTGCGTTAGAGAATATATCGATACTCTTAGAAACTTCAAAACTGTATTTTTAGAAGACTAATTGTACTATATTTTTGAGATCCCTAACGCAAGAAAGGATAGGTTAGTTACGTGATCTTTTAGGTCCCCAAAGCACCAGCTGAAGGTTTTGAAAATGATGGCGCAGGGAACGTGTTAAATAAAAAAACTTTGGGTAGAATATCTAACATCGTTTCCGAAATATATAATAACGTCACTGTAAAAGCCTAATTTAACGAGTAAAAGTGAAGTTAAATAAAAAGCCTATCACTACAGTAAATGTATATTCCAATAATAGATCGTCAAGCCTCACGAGACATTTCCAACAAGACGTCCTCCCAGCAAATGCGTTTCCTTTTTATTTCAACTTGTATCTGAACTTCGCTCGTAAAACTTTGTGCTAACAAGATATTTCCATTGGATGTGAGGCTTTAATTGGATTCAATTATTGACTCCGAAGTTTTGACCGCAACATTTTCAGACTTCTTCATATGGTTAGCCCTTGTTACTTTATAAGCAACGCATTGATTTTTAGCATCAATACGTTGCGTTTGCCATCGATCTGAAGAGTTTCTTTGGACCTCCAAAACTTTGAAAGTAATAGTTGGATTTTAATTTTTTTTTAATGCACCAAATAGATCGAAAATCAATATTAAAATATAAGTATCCTTTATTCGAAAAGGTTTTACTAGCTCTTTTGTATCGTTAATTCTTTCAATTGTCAATAAATCTAACATCAGCTCGGATGGCCGATTCTGCTGCAAAGATACCTATAATAAGTTACTCCTTGCACAGCATCGTCGATATTTTCAATTATAACTACATAAAACTAGGTTTATATTATTTTAATATTCCTCTACTATACTCTTATAAATAAGATTTTCGTGTAAGAGTGTTCATTACATATTGCTTGAACTTATGAGACCTGATGAGTTCTTATTTAACCAATAGAACGCAAAAGGTCTGTGTCAATGGCAAGCTTTCTGCGGGGTCAGTGACAAAAATGGGAGTCCCACAGGGTTCCATATTAGGACCATTTCTGTTCCTCATTTATATCAATGACCTTCCTTACTTTGTTAAGGGTGATCATGAGATTGTTCTGTTTGCTGATGATACTTCGCTATTGTTTAAAGTTAATAGACGACAAACAAATTATGACGACGTAAACAGCTCTCTCAATAAAGTGGTACAATGGTTTGAAGCTAATAATTTATTGCTCAACGCAAATAAAACAAAATGTATTAAATTTAGTCTGCCTAATGTTAAACAAATGCAAACCATTGTTAAACTTAATAATGAGGAACTAGACCTTGTAGACAGTACCGTTTTCTTAGGCATTACGTTAGATAACAGATTACAGTGGGGGCCCCATATAAGTGGTCTATCGAACAGGCTCAGCTCTGCGGCTTACGCAGTTAAAAGAATTCGTCGTCTGACAGATGTTGATACTGCCAGACTGGTATATTTCAGCTATTTTCACAGCATTATGTCATACGGTATTCTACTTTGGGGTAATGCTGCTGATATAGATGCAATATTTGTGCTGCAGAAAAGGGCCGTTCGTGCGATTTACAATATGGGTCCAAGAGAGTCGCTAAGAAACAAATTCAAGGCAGTTAACATAATGACAGTTCACTGCGTATACATATTAGAAAACTTGTTGTACGTACACAAAAACATTGACTCTTTTAATAAAAAGAGTGAATGTATATCATATAACTTACGAAACAAAAACAAACTTGTTGTAAATTCTAGTAGGCTGCATAAAATTAACAACTCATTTAAGGGTAACTGTATACGTTTCTATAATAAACTCCCACAAGACGTTTTAGAAATGTCAATTAATAAATTCAAAGTCTTTGTTAAAAGAAAGTTGATAGAAAAATCGTATTATAAGTTGCAAGAGTACTTAGACGATAGAAACGCGTGGGAGTGAACGAACTGCTCTAATTTGAATTGAAATATATTAAACTAATATGATATTGTAATGATGATGATAACAAAAAAAAACAGAATACCCGACTGAGTTTGTTGTGGGCTCTTCTCGGATCGGAGCGCGAAGGAACCCTCGTAACTTTAGATTTTAAGTCGTTCTGGAGTATCATCATCAGACGTACATTAGAATTAGAGTGTGGAAAAGAAAAGAAAAAAAAAAAATTTACGATTCAAAAGTGCTGTAATATGCCTACTTGAATAAAGATATTTTGATTTGATTTTATGTGTAAATAGAACATGTGAAAATGATATTGAAAGGAGAGTGAATGCAGGGAATATGGTAAATTGTGCTCTGCACGCCTTTATGAATAGCCAGATGGTGTCACAAAGGGCTAGACTGGCTGTACATGCAGGAGTGTTGGTGCTAACACTTATGTATGGTAGTGAAGTTGGGTATGGCAAAAGAAGCATAAAAGTAAAATAAATGCGGTAGAGATGAAAGTGTTGAAAAGTTTGAGTGGATTGAAACTGAGTGACAAAGTAAGAAATAGTGTGATAAGAGAACGTTGTGGTATAAAAGAAGACGTAGTGATTAAAATCGAGAAAGGTAATCTTAGACGGTTTGGGCACGCAGAGAGAATGAATGAAAGGAGACTGACAGAAAGGATATATGAGTCAAGAGTGATTGGAAAAGTTATGTGTAACTATTCCAATATTATATAGATATTATCAGTTTAAATTACTTTACCATATCATACAAGTTACTGTTGCAAAGTTTAATGTTAAAGAAATTATAAATACACATTTTATTCATAACAAAGGAATAGAAGAACTTTTAACCTGAAATAACTCAAGCGATTGTACAATGTTTGTGACAGCGACATTACTAGAAGATACATAGTGATGGTAACATTGTAATTAGAAAAATTACGCTACAATACAAAATACTTTAGTACATACAACTTTACAGAGTATACATTCTTAAAATGGAACTATAATTTTGTGAAAATGCGCAATCATAGTAAATTGTATTGGTGCACAAAATATTAGTGAATAAACGTACATACACTTAAATTCAAATAATTACTTACATAAAAATATATTATTACATACGAATATACAAATTATATTTGGTACTCCACAGACGAGTGACAATAGTTCCATAAGCCACTTAAGACTCCCAATGAAGCCAAGTGGCGTAATTCATGTCGAAGAACATTTAGGATCCCGTGTTTTTTTAAGAGAAAAATTCAAAGAAACATCAATTCTCACAGCATCGTTACAATATATTGAATAACATTTTATATAGCCGTAATCGTCGTTCGTCGTCGCTTCAACCGATGGACGTCCACTGCTGGACATAGGTCTCACGTAATAATGGCCACAAGGCCTGATCTTGCGCCGCCTGGCTCCAGCGGCTACCGGCGGCCCTCTTGATGTCGTCGGTCCACCTTGTGGGGGGTCTCCCTACACTGCCGCGCCCGGTGCGGGGTCGCCACTCCAGCACCTTCGGGTGCCAACGTCCATAGGTCCGTCAGACTATGTGCCCCGCCCATTGCCACTTCAGGTTTCAGGTAGGGCTATGTCGGCGACTTTGGTTGTGCTACGGATCTCCTCATTTCTGATTTGATCACGTAGAGAAACTCCGATCATAGCCATCGCCATCGCACGCTGAGCGACTCTGAGCTTTCGTATAAGGCCTATAGTCAGCAACCACGTTTCGGAGCCGTAGGTCATCACTGGCAACACGCACTGTTCGAAGAACTTTGTCTTCAGGCACTGAGGGGTATCGGACGAAAATATCTGCCGTAGTTTCCCGAACGCTGCCCAACCGAGTTGGATTCGGCGGTTGACCTCCTTGTCGAAATTGGACCTACCTAACTGGACTATGTGTCCCAGGTATGTATATTCGTCTACAATTTCGAGTGCTGAGTTCTCAACGATGACTGGGTGGAGCGGAACATGGATATTGGACATAACTTTAGTCTTATCCATGTTCATTTTTAGGACCACCTGTTGAGAAGTTCTGCTGAGGTCATCGAGCATTGCATTAAGATCTTCCAGAGTCTCTGCCATAATGACCACGTCATCGGCAAACCGTAGATGAGTGATGTACTCGCCATTGATGTTGATGCCCAGTCCGTTCCACTCCATAAGCTTAAAGAGGTCTTCCAACGCTGCAGTAAAGAGCTTCGGGAAGATTATATCTCCCTGTCGCACTCCACGCTGCAGTTGGATAGAGCCTGCTATCGTCCTGTATACGGACTGACATGGTGGAGTTTTCGTACAAGCATTTCAACACGTGTACGAGTATGTACCGGTGGTCAATTCTGCATCTCTGTAAAGATCTCAACACGGCCCATGTTTCCACTGAATCGAAGGCCTTCTCATAGTCCACGAACGCTAAGCAAAGTGGCCGATTATACCCTTGTCTTCTGTATAATCTGCCGCAGCGTAAAGATGTGGTCTATGGTAATAAAGCCTTTTCGGAATCCGGCTTGTTCGGGAAGCTGGAAGTCGTCAAACGTGCGAGCGAGACGATTCGTAATGACCCTCGAGAACAGCTTATAGACATGACTTAGCAATAGGTCTATAGTTCTTCAACAAAGTGTTGTCACCTTTCTTGAAAAACAGAAATACCACGCTCCTATGCCATGCCTTTGGCACCGTGCCTTTTAGGATGACGGAATTGAACATTCGCTGAAGGACTTTGAGTACCGGTTTTCCACCCGCCTTCAGGAGTTCTGCTGTGATTCCGTCATCACCTGGTGCCTTGCTGTTCTTCATCTGTTTGAGAGCCATACTAATCTCGTACAGACTGACGTCCGGGATGTCTTCAGTGTAGTGTCGGGTTAGTTTGGCTCTGGGATCTGCAGCCAAACAGTCAATAGGCTTGACAGTCGATGAGTATAGCTGTCCATAGAAATTCTCGACCTCGCTCAAAATCTCTGGTTTCGACGCAATGAGCTTGCCATCACTGGTCCTCAGCCGCGTAAGCTGGCGCTGACCAATAGACAGGTCTCTTGCGAACACTTTGGAGCCTTTATTGCGTTCAATAGCGTCTTTGATGCGCTCCGTATTGAAGGTTCGCAGATCACGTTTTTGTGATTTGGAGATCTGTCTGTTGATACGCCGGTAATCGGACGCGTCCGCTGCTGACTGTAAGCTCATTGTCTGTCTTTGCTCCATGAGATTGAGAGTGTAGTCAGAGAATCTCTTGGTTTTCTTTTTACGGGCTCTGAAGTACTTAGTCCCAACCATATGAACAGTTTCTACTAGCCTATTGTTAACCTCATCCACAGATTCGCATTCTTCAAGGCCGTCGAAGCGGTTTTGCAGCTCTAGTTGAAAGCTCTCGGGGTCTTGGATTTGGGCACGAGTAGGTCGGAGCGTAGACTTCACCAGTCTGAACCGTTCTCGATGGACGTTGATATTCAATGTGCCTCTTACCATGCGGTGATCGCTCCCAGTTTTCACTTTACTGATCACAGAGACATCATTGAATATGTTCCGTTTCGTAGACATGATGAAGTCTATCTCATTTCTCGTGGAACCATCGGGACTCAGCCAGGTCCATTTTCGGAGCGGCTGTTTCTTGAAAAAGGAGTTCATCATGTAGAGTCCCTCCTTTTCCATGAAATCAGCGAGCATCTGTCCCCTCTGGTTCCGTTGCCCAT
>JACTOM010000059.1:425472-439556 GCA_015832385.1 Elymnias hypermnestra
GGAGAGAGATCAGGCGCAGGACCGACGGCTTAACGTGCTCTCCGAGGCACGGGGGTGAATCACACCGCCAACTTCCCAACTTCGGGCAAATATTGAGAAAATCTTAATAGAAAACTCAATATCGATTTCGAACTGGCCCGACCCGGGACTCGAACCCAGGACCTCACGTCTGTAGTCGAACATGCTAACCACTAGACCAATGAGGCAGGCAAATATAGTAAACTAACATGATATTGTAATGATGATGGTAACAAAAAAAAATACTCGACTGAGTTTGTTGTGGGTTCTTCTCGGATTAGGGCGTGAAGGAACACTGGTAACTTTAGATTTTAAGCCGTTAATTAGTACCATCATCAGACGTATATAAGAATCAGAGTGTAGAAAAAAAAATAATTTGACGATTCAAAAGTGCCTACTTGAATAAAGATATTTTTGATTTGATTTGATTTGAAAATATAATGAATTTCATTGCGATTAAAATATTAAAAGTGTCGAATTGTAAATAAACTGTCACGTGTTATTTGTAATTATTAGAAGTACCTAACATTCAAACGTATTAGTTTAAAAACGCTGCACATCTTCGTGACTAAAGAAGTTTCACTTCAAAAAGTGTGCATCCAGATAGAATGCTGTCTAAAAACTATAAGACGTGCATAACAAAACTATCAGTCGTTTTCCTAAAATACTTATTGTTAAACTAAAGGACAATAAAATAGTAACTTAAGTGTGATGTAGAGTCGCCAAGTGTTTACGAAGTACTTTACACAAAGACATTAAGTGAATCAATAGTATACTGTTATCGACAGTTCCGCTTCGTACCTTTCGACGGCCTCGCTGGCGCAGTGGTGCGAGTATTCGCTTTGCTAGCGGAGGTCCCGGGTTCGATCCCCGGTAGGACGAATTTAGGATATTGTATTTTCTAATTTATCTGAGTCTGGACTGGTGGGAGGCTTCAGCCGTGGCTAGTTACCACCCTACCAGCAAAAACGTACCGCCAAACAAAGAGATTTGTGTTCCAGTACGATGCTGTGTAAAAACCGTAAGGGGTATATTGCCTCTTAACAGATTAGCACGCTTCCATCTTAGACTAACATCACTTACCATCAGGTGAGATCACAGTCAAGCGCTAAACTGTCAGCAATAAAAAAAACCTTTGCAATTACTGATTGTAACATTATGAAGTGATTTAATAGTAGATTATCTGCACAAATAAACAAATTTGGGGTCCCTTAAAATTATACAGCACTTGTATCAAAAATTCATTGCAAGGGCTAGACTGATTTTTAGGAGAATTTTATCTGAAGTTGTAAGGAATAATTTAGGCTAAAATTATTTTAGAACTGCCTCACTGGTCTATGGTTAGCATGTTTGACTACAGACGTGAGGTCCTGGGTTCCAGTCCCATTTCAAAAATTAATATAGAGTTTTCTATTAAGATTTTCTCAATATTTGCCCGAAGTTGGGATGTCGGCAGTGTGATCCATCTCCGTGCTTCGGAGAGAACGTTAAGCCGTCGGTCCTGTGCCTGATCTCTCACCGGTCGTGTCGGATCCCGTCACATCAGACTATGAGAGTGAAGCAATAGAGAGTGCACTTGTTTACTATGCCTGCCAATCCGCAGTGGAGCAGCGTGGTGGGTCTATGCTCTAAAAACCCTCTCTCATATGAGCGAGGAGGCCTGTGCCCAGCAGTGGGACGTTAATGGGCTGCTACTTACTTACTTACTACTATTTTAGAAAAAACGCATCTAGAATAGCTACTTTTGTGCCTTTGAGCTAATACGCTAAAATTTCACGTGACATATTAAAATGTGATTCAGACGCATACAATATGAATCCCAATTAATCTAAATTCATTTTTACCTTAAGCATTCACTGAATAATTTTATAATCCAATACAATAAACATTTAAACGAATATCTTAGGAGTTATTGAAGTGCAACTTCTTGAAGCGCACGAGGGTAAAATTTTTACGGCTGAAACGCGTGTTTAGGGTCACGAAGATGTGCAGCGCCATGCTAATTCGTTTGAAGGTTAGGTAGATTCAATATTTACAAATAACTTGTGTCATTTTAATTTGCTACTCGTCATTTAATAATTTCTGAAATTGACATAAAACACGTCGCAATTTTAAATTTGTAATTTTAAATTTATTTCCAAAAAAATGGCGCACGAAAATAAATTAGACGGGGCATGAGCCTCATTTAAAAGAGAGAGAGAGTTTTAGTGCCAAGCTGCTCTATACAGATTTGCAGTTTACACGTACCTTCACTGTAAAATACGATGATAAATTTAATAGAATCTCTAAAGTATATATAAAATGATATAAATGTGGTGACTGGGTGAATCAACTTGGTCACCACGGTCTGTCTTGTCTTAGTAGCGCTGGTCGTCTCCTGAGACACGCTGGCATCAACGACATCATCAGAAGGACTCTTGTCACCATTAACGAGCCGGCTATTCTCGAGCCGAATGGAATTGCATGCAATGATGGGAAGAGACCTGATGATATGCCTTGGAAAAAAGGAAGGTCGTTGGTGTGGGATGCTACATGTGTTAATACGCTTCCACCATCTCACATTGATGCTACCTTCAAATCAGCGGGAGCGGCGGCATCATTAATTCAAAACGCCAAGAAGAGGACATTGGGACTATGGGGTCTTGAGGCTAAAAGCTTTTTTAAAGAAATTTCATCTCACTTAGTTGATGTCACCCGTGACCCTAAGGCCGGGTGGTACTTCAGACAGCGTATAAGTATCGCTGTCCAAAGAGGTAACGCTGCCAACCTTATGGGCACCCATCCATTTGTTTCTGATGGCGCATTTTAATTACTTTTATTTTCTTCTATATAAAATAAATATCTTTACATATAAAAATGATAGAAACCGAGTCTAAAAATGCCAGCGAAGAAAACATGGAAGTTCGTTGATTGGCGGGGCATGGGAAATAAAAGCATGTAGCCTGGGGACTCGTCGGGCGATTGTAAAGTGCGCGTGACAGCGGCATTAGAGTATTACGATAGTCTTGTGCTATTGCCGATATTCTATTGAATTTATCGCTTACACGCTAATACAAATATTCGCTTTTTATTACCACTACATATATATAATTCATTTGTAAGTTGTGACTGAACTTCTTCTAAACAATTATAAACTTTTTTTTATTGCCGACAGAATAGCGCTTGACTGTGACCTCACTTGAGGGTAAGTTATGATACAGTGTAAGATGAAAGCGCGTTAATCTGGTAAGAGGCGATAATCAGCGATAATCATCTTAGTTGTAAGTATTTTAATGGTGATCATCTTGATGGTAAGTATTTTGACGGTGGTCATCTTAATGGTAATCGTCTTATTAGTAATCATCTTGATGGTAAACATCTTATTAGTGATCATCTTGATGGTATTTTGATTGTGATCATCTTGATGTTAATCATCTTATTAATAATCATATTGATGGTATTTTGATGGTGATAACATGGATGATAATCATCTTGATGGTAATTAATTTGGCGGTGATCACTTTGATCGTAATCATCTTATTAGTAATCATCTTGGTGGTAAGTATTTTGACGGTGGTCATCTTAATGGTAATCATCCAATTAGTAATCATCATGATGGTGATCATCTTGATGATAATCATCTTATTAGTAACAATCTTGATTGTAACCATTTTGATAGATAATTTGCTTTACTGAACATCGCTATGAAATAGATCTAAAAATAGATGTGCAATTGTTCAGTATTAGGTAATTTTAGTGTACAATTAGGCGGTCTTATCGCTTATTAGGGATCTCTTCCAGACGACCCAGGCTTTAGGGAAACCGTCAAAGAATGGAGAGAGAAGGTAAGTGGTGAGTATTAATGAATAATTAAATATATAAAAATGTGTATATGTAAGTATTTTGATGTGTATAAATGTAAGTACTTTCCATAGTGATTATCACCTTTATTAACAATTGACAATGAACTTTAGAAAGACGACTATACCTTTTAAGATAACAAAAAATAGCTACTTCTTTTATGGCGATACATCCACCTAATCTATCTAGAAACAAATTCGTTTTATTATGATTTGGATAATTTAACTCTTAGGCCAAGAAGTTGGTTCTATCTTCACATTTTTTAAATATTTATGCTTGGGAAAAATATATCTTTATATACATGTGTTACTTTGAAAAAAAAAAATGTGTTTATTCAATTGCATTCAAGAATGATTTCTTTCGAATAAACCATTTTGACTTACAGTCTAAGATGGGGAAGTGTAATCTTTTAGGTTAAAGAAGAAGAAATATTAAAAGTAATTTAAGTTTTCAATGTAGACACCTTTACCTAAAAAGCTATTTATTTACGATTAATCATATTTTCATTACTGATACAAATAAGTCTAGTGTCCTTCCAAGAAACATGATAATATACGTTTAAGGTAAGTGTATATAAATAAAGGAGGATTCGCAGATAATATACGTTTGTACTTACTAGTTCTATTATTAATAAACATTCTATACAAATGTAAGTTCTGGAAACTTGGCGCTATCTCCTCAAGTTGCAGTTATCGCCTATTGTTACTGGATGCAACTTCAGCACTTAAAGACTTCAATACTGGAGTGTTATGTAGCTCACTTCGCGATTCAAACTTTACATCAAGATTGAGTTAAGTTATTCAATTATTATTTGTTTTAAATATATTAAACTAATACTATCGATTCGCCACGACTTTGCACTGGTTATAAATCATTTTATGCCTTTATGTTTCGTAGTCATAAGTTCGAATAGGGATATTAGATTTAAATCTATATTTATGTCGGATAAAAGGCATAGTTTCCCCGAAGACATCGTCATTGGTGGGGTCCATAGTTTAACGTCCAAAATGTGGGCGTCGGTGGGTAATAATGGTGTAATCAAACACTTTATTAATTAACTCATATTGTTATAATTATATAATTAACTCAAACTACCTCGTTGGTCTAGTGGTTAGTATGTTCGACTACAGATATGTGGTCCTGGGTTCGAGTTCCGGGTCGGGCCAATTTAAAATCGATATTGAGTTTCTATCAAGATTCTCTCAATATTTGCCCAAGTTAGAAAGTTAGCGGAATGCTTCACCCCGTGCCTCGGAGAGCACGTTAAGCCGTCGGCCCTGCGCCTAATCTCTCTCCGGTCGTGTCGGATTGCAGTCACGTCGAACTACGAGAGTGTACTATGCCTGCCAATCCGCAGTGGAGCAGCGTGGTGGGTCAATGCTCTAAAACCCTCTATCATATGAGTGAGGAGGCCTGTGCCCAGCAGTGGGACGTTAATGGGCTGCTACTTACTTACCTATAATGTCCAATCACTTTATGTTCCCGACATCAAATTACACAAGCTCATTAACTGCAATAGTTAGGAACGCGCGATAGTTTCAATAGTCGACCGCTCTGGCGGACCGTCACTCGAGAACTGTCGAGAACGCCACCGGTCTATGAGTCATTGACTCTGTCCAGCGCCAATAGATAGCGCCAGTGTTCCGGAAACTATTTGATTCCTACTTATATAAAAATCAATTACTGAGCCATTCTCGAGTTTTAGACTACTAAAACTCGAGAAAGGCTGGACCGATTTAGCTAATTTTGGTTGTGAATTATTTGTGGAAGTCCAGGGAAGGTTTAAAAGATGAGTAAATATGAAAAAAGAGATTAAAATATAGTAAAAACCACAATTTCGCTTTCTCTTTGAAACCACTCCTGTCAAATATTTCGGCGTTTAGAAATCAATTGAATTAAAAAGTCGTTCAGAATTCAGATTTAATTTATAAGTGAAGATTTTTAAATCATTTTTTGTACTGATGTGCTTATAAATATAATAAATATGCCGATTCTTTGTCATAGCGTTATTATTTGCATATTTAAAACCTAAATAAACAATATTTTGTGAATTCAAAGCCGTTATTTAATAGGTTTTTTTTTTCATTTGAAGGGGACCCGACTGTATTGTACCGATGGGACGAACATCAAATGTTTGACAGGCAGGAACATTTTGAATGGGAAGATTAAATTTTACTATTTTCCCGCTACAAATATTTCAAGAACCACATTCCCCTATGACAAGTCTAGCAAACCTGAGCCGCTCTGAATTTCCTGTTTCTTTAGAAACCACGGTATTAATAAGGTATAATAAAACCAATTAAACCTCAAATCAGGGCTCTTTACAATGTCTCAATTATTTATACGCTTATAATTTCCCGTTTATCTTAAAATTATGCCTTTACAATTCAATTCTAATGGAGACAACTATATGTTACAACTATATGTTATTTACCGATCCCTCACTTTATAAAGAAACACGGTATTATAATTAAATAATAGCTACATTCCCTAATTGATAACTTAACTTTATTCCACAAATCTATTACGTTTAATTTAGGATAACTTATAGTTATTCATCGGAAGCAGTACACCATGAAAAAATAATATAAAATAGTTGTTTTGTTAATATTTATGAAAGACGTCTTTGTTTTCAGTATCTAATTAAACTCCTAAATATAAGTTAACATAGGTTTAAAAACACGCTAAAAATTATATGTTACATCGTCACGCCCTGTGTAATTAAATCTGATCTTTATTTCCAAACCTACTAAATGAAATTTGATTAATTTTCATCTAAACACTTCAACACCTTCGACTCTATATGTACGTAAAGTAAATGTCGAAAATGGATTTAAAAAATTGTTAAAAATACAGTCATGAATAAAATTTCGTTTATATTTAACTCAATATATATGCACACACTCTCACAGACACATATACACAAACTTTTACAGACAAATACACATCCAACATACACACGCACAGAAATTTACACACACGAAATATTAGCTATGATTTTATAAGGTATTAATAACAAAAGAAAAATCTGTAAATGGCATAACAATCCTAGTTAAGATGCTTTGGATTTTGATTATAAATAAATAAAAAAGTAGTAAAGTAAATAGCAGCCCATTAACGTCCCACTGCTGGGCACAGGCCTCCTCACTCCGAGGAGCGATGGTTTTTAGAGCATAGACCCACCATGCGGCTCCATTGCGGATTGGCAGGCACAGTATACAAGTGCACTCTCTATTGATTCATTCTCACAGTCCGATGTGACGGGAATCCGACACGACCGGAGATAGATCAGACGCAGGAACGACGGCTTAACGTGCTCTCCGAGGCACGGGGGTGGATCACACAGCCAACTTCCCAACTTCGGGCAAATATTGAGAAAATCTTAATAGAAAACTCAATATTAATTTTGAATTGGCCCAGGACCTCATGTCTGTAGTCGAACATGCTAACCACTAGACCAATGAGGTAGTAAATAAATAAACAGTAATATACTTATTGAACTAAAACTGCAAATCTACTTGAGATAATTATAGCGAGTTATAAGAGATCCCCCATTCCCCTCACCAAGTTGCCAAGGGCTTCTTAAGCACGTTCCATCGAAAAGATCGCCGCTTGATTATCTTCAGCGACGCGTGTGTGTTATAATCAAACGTCTTTGCTTAGGAAAGTTTTATCTGTGAATTCAGATTCTGTATAATCAGTGGAATATTATCATAATGACCCTTACTTTTGATCTCATTTCTTTGTACTAAGAGGACACTCACTTTCATACTATGAGTAAGAGTTTTGCCACAATTTACCTGGTATTCAGTTACTTGTCTTGTCATTTCTAGAGTTAAGGTAATTTATATTATATAAAAAGGAATATTATCCTAATCAATCTCATCGACTTTGTCATTTCAATCAATGGTCTCTCCAAATCATCCCTATATGCCAACAACTGCATTTTATCCTCGAGCTATCTTTTGATGTCATCAATCCTCCTCTTAAAAGCCAAACACGATCTAAAAACCTTCAATATCTACACACCACCATAGAAATATGACTTAGATTATTTATCGTTTCAAGACGCAGAGAAATACGAGCCTATTCTCTCCATCATCCAATAACTGAGCTTTGTTTTATCCAATTACTTCTCCCATAGATAACAACATACACATGCGCAGTGTTAAAAAATTACAAGCTCCAATCACTGAGGAGTTTTGGTTATAAAATCTATCGTATTTTCTAGAACGCTACTCAAAGGCGATTCAGATCTTACTCAATAAATTGAACAGATATTTTTTTCTATTTGTCTGACTGTGGGGTCGGGAGTGTAGGTCTCCGCGAAGGGGAAGAATTCGCAATACTAAAACCCTTCGGGACCGTCGTCAACTATGAGTGGGGAGCCAGAGGTTCCTGTTTCCTACTCCCCTTTGTCGGGGCCGGAGTGCCTCGGCGGCATTCGCCATCTCCCTTTGCCGTCCCTCCTTAAGCGAGGTGACAGTCTCGCAAAAGGAGGCAACCGATCTCCAGGGCTGCTCACTGATGAATATTGCACCTATAATAATAGCCAGTGAGAGGCCTGTGCTGATCAGCGACGTCATAATGAGTCGCTGAGAACCCCAGACGGGACATACTGCCACCGAATAGTAGGCTGTGTCTAAGGAGGCACCTCACTCGTATCAGCTGGCCAACAGGTATATATACAGGTATTTGCCGAAGCAACTATGACTGGTAACCACCTGTACCAATCTGTAGGACTGTACCAACCTGTAGGAGAGCGATCCGTGTCCTCTGCCCAGCCACTGGTCCAGATGAGGGTGGATCGCCCCTACTATGGCCACGCCCGCTACTAGACACCCAAGATCCTCCTGTCACCTTTGGGTCAAAGTTCTGTTAGCTAGAACCCGGACCCTCTTTACTTCTTCAGCGTCTGGTGATTCCCGTCTGGTTCTCGCGGCTACTCTGCACCGGTAAGCAGCTCCCATGAGAGATCACCTGCCAGGAAAGTTGCTGCCGTCCATGACACTGTATCGTACCCCCGTAAAGCTCTAATCGCTATTACCCTCTGGGAAATAGAACACATATGTACAATAGCTGGAGGTAGGATAACATGAACATATTCATATATATCTATTCAAATATGTTGAAATATCAATGAAATATATTTGTCTATCACTAATGGTGATTATGAAATAGATATTGTAACGTTACATGTAGCAGTGTGGCACCCAAAAGGCCTTATTGTAAACTAAAACGCAAGATAAGGGTAATCTGTCGGCCTGCCTTTGAACCAACGTGTTGAAGTACCGCCAAGTGAAGGACCCTTTGGACAACGAGCTTACAAAGGGTATAATGATGACCGATCAGATGCCTATTTTATGACTACTAGTGAGATCACAAGAGATTGTCCCATTGTTCATGACGTTGTTAAATACAACAATAGATGTTTATAAGTCTAACAACTTAATAGTACATGAGCGAACTTCCATTGGTAATGACACAGCTTTTAAAATGTACAAAAAGGCAAACAAATTTATATGTACCTTGCATCCTTGCTAAGACCTAACGTATTTTATTAAATATGTGTCGATTCACAGACATACATCTACAGGAAATATAATTAACAATCCTTTTTCATTAAATTCATGTACATTATTGCATTAGTAATGTTGAACATATTTCTGATTTAATAAGATAAATATTAATTACTTGAAAAATATATAGTTCTGATGTCTTTGCAAGTAAACCTCACCCATGAACATCACCCATATTATTGTTATTACTGATTAATATTGTATCAAATTAATATTATTGTAACAGTATTGATCAAATCAGAAATGAGGAGATCCGTAGAACTAAAGTCACCGACGTAGCCTACCGATTGTAAAGCTGAAGTGGCAATGGGCAGGGCACATAGCATCACAGAACCAACGGACGTTTGGGCCCGAAGGTGCTAGATTGGCGGCATCGCACCGGAAAACACAGCGTCAGCAGATCCCTCACCAGATGAACCGATGGTGCAAGATCGACCCCAGTGGAATAAATTAAGAGAGATCTTTGTACAGTAGTTGACGTCCATCGGTTGGGACGACGACGACGAATATTGTATCAATGTCAAAAAAACTCTGTATGTATTTTTTTGGAAGGAATTTAATATCCGAGTCAGGTTTTAATGAAAAGAATTGCAGTAAATAATTGCGTATCTGATTGCACTCACATCAAAGTCAAATTATCCTACAAAACTAGCCTATGCATCTGGAAAATAAATTGCAGCAATTTCAGCATTTACCAAAAGAAATAAATGGAGATAAAAAGGCATTCTTTAAATTTGCAATCATTCAAATCCCAAGAGCGCAGTTGCAAGCACAAGTTAGCGTTAATTAAAAAGCACCTAATGGCCCATTGAATTTTGCTAAGGAAATAAATTTTCATATTCGCTTTTAAGTCTTTATTCGCCGTGTAGATACGGTTGTAGAGCAATACAATGCCTTAATTTTAAAAATACAAAGCTTTAACGATTTTAATAGTGATAATTATTTCCTGTTTTTCAATACCAACTTTACGTCCCACTCCATATATCTGGTTAAAATCTACAATCGCTATTAAACTACTGTTTAATTTATCCATTTAAATACAATTTTAAATTTTTAAATTCTGACAGATAACCAAATGCTAATAGGTATTCCAAGTACTTATTCATTACTAAATTTACTTTGCACATAAGAGCCATTTATTGGAAGCTAACGTAAAAGGTATTTATAAAGTTTTAGTTCTCAAAAGGAATACATTTTTACAATATTTTTCATTGAAACTTCGTCCCTATTGGTGATAACATATAATTATATAGCATATTATAGCTTTACTCAACAAATGGGCTATCCAACTCTTCGACTATACATAACATAGAAATTCTCTGCCACATTGTTTGATCGTGATGAACTCCGAAACTACTAAACCGATTTCGATGATTTTTTTTCAATTCACTGGATTTTTTCCTGTCTAGAAGATAACATAGGTTTATTTTTAATTTATAATACGCAATTTGAGGTTTCCTGTCAAGTAAGATACAAGTAACCAATAGCCGTGTATTAAACTGAAATGTTGAGTCTCACATTTAATCGTACGCAAACAAAGTTATATATATATATATATATATATATATATATATATATATATATATATGTGTGTGTGTGTGTGTCGGAGAATATGAGAGAAAGGAAAGCAAGCATAGGGGCGTAGGGTTCTCCACCGACATCGCCATTAATGGCAACCATAATTTAATTTCTTATAGTGTATGCGTTCGTGGGTAATGTTGGTGCAATCAAACACTTCATTAATTAACTCGGATTAAAATGTTCAATCACTTAATGTTCCCGACATCAATTTACACAAATTCATTAACAATAATAGCTAGGAATGCGATAGTTTCAATAGTCAACTGCTCCGGCCGACTGCCACTCGAGAACTGCCGAGAGACCCTCGCTGCATTGTCACCATTGACTCTTCCCCACGCCGATAGATCGAAGGCGCCAGCGCTTCACCGTCCGTTCCGTATCCGTTCGTTCGATTTCGAATTTGGGTCCAAGAGAGTCGCTAAGAACTAAATACATAGCAGTTAACACGATGACAGTTCACTACGTATATATATTAGGAAACTCGTATGTACATAAAAATATTGACTCTTAATAAAAAGAGTGTATGTACTTCATATACCTGAAGATATGAAAATACACTTATTATAAATTCTAGTAGCCTGCATAAAATTACCAACTTATTTAAGGGTAACTGTATACGTTTCTATAACAAACTCCCACTCTATTCTAGAAATGTAGCTTAAAAAAGTCTTTGTTAAAAGCAAGTTGATTGAAATTCATATTATAATGCAAGATTACGTAGACGATAGAAACGCGTAAAAAAAACCGCCAAAGTTTGTTGTGGGCTCTTCTCCGGACACTTTTCTTTTATCACTGGGAAATGTATTTACGCCTGGGAGACAAGCGGGAGTGTAGGACTCGCCGTTAGTACCAGAATACCCACTAAAACCAACGGAACCCTCGACATTTGGGAATGGAAGGAACAGAGTTTCGTTTTGGTATTCTGGCCCCTCCAAATGAAGCCGACTTAAAAGTGCACTTCAGGGGGAGGAGTTAAATATGCCTCCGTCTCCTATTTGCTATTCCCCTCCGTCGGTTCTGTGCTTCAGGTGCATTCGCCCTCTCTCTTTGCCGTGCCTCTTTTAACGAAGTGAGAGTGCAGAAGGTGGCAACAGCATTCTAGGCTCAGTCTAAATTTCAGAAATGTAACGGTTAAATTTTTATAAATTTAAATAAGACTTAAAAACTAGTTTGCCAAAGAGGTTGTTCTTCTTCTCAGCCTTCTCCTGCGAACGGTCAAAGAGGTCACGTTCGCCTCCCTCAACCGTTTCGCCATCTTCTTCCACGTCATGACATCCCCGCAGAAGGAGAGCGTAGCACACCATGCTCTCTCGCTGCTCAACATCATTTTAATGACAGTGCGGAGCGAGAGATCCATACCGATAACCGCCACGAGCGCGGCACTCTCAACAGTCCAGGCTGGCCTCAAGTGTCATTAGGGGTTTTTCGAAACCAATTTGTGGGGTACGGGCCTCGAAGCAAAGCCTCATTACCCGGGCTAATTTTCTCAGGCATCGACGATGCCCGGTATTTGTTTCTGCCCATCATTCCAACGGGCTGGTTCCCACCAGCTTACACCAGCGGGACCATCCAGGTCAATCCGAGTTTTGTCACTGCCGTCGAGTCGTCAACGGCGTCATCTTCACCCACATCTGGGGGTGGTGACTGCAGGAGCTCACGAGGAAATGGACGCCCAATGATTTCAGATCTAGGATGCTGGATTGCAATGTCATGGCGGTGTGTATGCGGCTAGTGGTTCGCGTGGCGGAACGTGCTCTTCGCCAACAGCCGGATGAATACCTCCACGGTGGGCGTCTTGGTGTCACGATGAATGACGACATTCCTGACGTACCTCGGAGCTCCTACTATGAGGCGTAGGCACTTATTTTGCTGAGTCTGCAGCCTCTTCTTTTGATACTCTGAGCAGAAAAAGTTAGAGGCAGGAGCCGCATACGTCAGTCTGGAACGGATGTAGGCTCCGTAGACCTTCAGCCCCAAGCGTGTGTTGGGCCGTGTCAGCGGTGCAGCCACACTCGTGGCACTGACATGATTTAAAGCAACTAAGTATATACGTATTTGGTCTTTAATCGTGCAAGGATTTTATAATATCAAGAGGCAATTCAAATATGTACAATTTAATTGCACCATCGAATCGCATTTCGTTTGTAGGTACGCCTCAACCGTTATTATACAATATTTGCATATAATAAGAGGTTTGTTGGCCGAAATATGCTCGCGGTTTTTCCGTTTAACGACTTAGACCGCTTTGGCGTTGTACTGTAATTGTTCTATATTACCCATTTTAAACGGTGTTTTGTGTGTTTATTTTATTGTAATTACAAGCACTAAAACATTCACGATCAACTTAAGGATATGAGCAACAAAACTTGTGTTTAGGGTGATATAAATAAGCTTAATGGGATTGTTACTTTTGACAGGGGTGCCTGCTCGTGTATGAATTATTGTTTGTAAATGCCATATCGTTACAACTATTTAACAGTCGTTAACTTTATAGATATAATTTACATTCATTTTAAGTATGGATTCAGAAAAGTTTAAACTTATCCACGTTTTTTTTTACACCCCACAAAGACTGGCGAGTAGAAAAAAGCTCATTAGTTAGGAGAGCTTGTATCAATTTGTACCATTTTTTTTAAGTTTTAATGGTTGATATTTGATTATAATACAATTTTTTAAATGTATAAAAATTATAAAGCGTTATTTATTGAAAGGAAATATGAAAGCTTTCTTTAGCTTAAGAAGGGCATGGACATAGGAATTGACTTTTCTTGTTATTTTTATTTATTTAATTTAATTAATTTAATGCAAACTGACGAAATATTTAACAAAGTCACAAGAGAAAGTTTTTGCAGAAACAATATCTGTGTAGTAGAACTGATATACGTATATATAAATGTCTCCAATTTCTGTTGTTATACATACATACATACATAGCATCACGCCTCATTCCCATAGGGGTAGGCAGAGACAACATCCTTCCACTTGCCACGATCCTTGCATATCTCCTTCGCTTCTTTCATTCTCATTAAACCTTTCATACAAGTTCGTCGGTTTAGAGTACTCTTG